>RHDT01000188.1:0-239121 GCA_004000165.1 Taphrina sp. SM11 | reverse complement strand
CTTGGCGCACTCTTATGCACGTTGCGCTTTTGTAATATCCACTTCCTCCGAACCAATTGTTTCAGCAAATGCCACACATGTTCGATAGGATTCAAGTCAGGTGAGTTTGCAGGCCAGGGTATCGTTCGAATGCCGTTCTGCTGCATGAATCGAGTGGTCTTACGACTTGCGTGGATGGGTGCTTTGTCTTGCTGCAGTGTCAAGTTGCGGCTTCCGAGAAGGTTTTCGATCAGACCGTCTTCTTCGTCAATGAGAGGCAACAACGTCTTTTCAAGCAGGTCCATGTAGCCGTCTGAGTTGATGGAGCCTGCAGGGAGGTATTCTAAGGGTCCGAGAGTCTCGCCATAGAAGCATTCCCAAACCATGACGCTTTTCTTATGTTCCTTGAAGGCGGGGACACGATTTTCATGATCGAACCTGCCATCGGGGCTACGAAGCACGTATCGCCTTCCAGCAAGCTTCCCTAGACAAATCGAAGACTCGTCAGACCATATAATCTTCTTCCAGTCAGCAAAAGTCCAGTTTCAATGTTGCAAAGCCCAAGCAAGTCGCGCCTCCATATGTCCTGCATTCAAAAAAGGCTTACTGATTGCGACTCTTTTTCTAACATCCTCTGGCTTCAACAACTTCTGCAGACGGCACTGAGAAAGTTGCATGTAGTCGCAGATGAGACCGTTGCTTGCCCACCTCATGTTGTGGATCATCTGTTGATGATGCGCCGTCTGGATCAGGTCATCAAACTCTTCACTCTCGGGGCGTCTCGTCGGACTTTCGACCGGACCTATCACATCCACCTGAAGATGTCTGGAGACAGTTGCTTGACTGATACAGAGCGCATTGGCTATGGATGCTTGTGGGAGACATTGTTTAGCCAGCTCGAGGATGGTAAGGTGCTGAGATGTTTTGATGCGTCGGTAGCATGGATTCGGCAATTTCGCCAATTTCGCCATTTTTGTAAAGACAAAGATAGAAGAGCGGGGACATGGCTTATATGTTCGAGAGTCATCACGAATACGCAAGATGACTGGGCGAATGTTTGCAGAAATTCTGCAAATGACTTCAACTGTTTTGATGGTGCAGCAGAAGAATTACAACAGTTGAAAAATGGTGGTTGTTAAATTTCGGACCCGTGAGATCGCTGGCGTGAATCAACCCTGTAGAGACAATTATTGGTGCGAAAGGTACTGTAATTATACAGAATATTGAGTTTCTTCGCTCCCGTAACAATTCACCCGGCACTATTGTAGCGGTCTGGTCCGAACTAGGGCGCCACTACGGCGATGGGTGACTATAAACCCCGCAAAGTGGTGAGTGGTCATTCTTCAGCAGACAACGCACCCATCCACACAAGTCGTAAGACCACTCGATTCATGCAGCAGAACGGCATTTGAACGATACCCTGGCCTGCAAACTCACCTGACTTGAATCCTATCGAACATGTGTGGCATTTGCTGAAACAATTGGTTCGGAGGAAGTGGATATTACAAAAGCGCAACGTGCATAAGAGTGCGCCAAGAGACCTCGAAGATCTTGTGAGAGAAGCTTGGATCAGTATGTATCCTGCCCATTTAAGGTCGTTGGTGTAGAGCATGCCCGGAAGGACAGAGGCGATGGGTAGTGCGAGAGGTGGTCATTCATTTTATTGAGAACCTTTCGCTCTTGTACTGTACAGTATCACAGTCCAGAACATGGATTCGTAGTTGAAAGGGAGAAGTTCAAACACAAATATTTTGGACACTACAGCTTACCACACGAGAACTTCTTTCGAAGGTGATAAAGACCTCGACTTTCTTCACCAGATTTTGAAGCAGCTCTAATCTGCATGAACAACTATGCTTGTCTCCAATTTACCATCAACGAGCTTGTGCTTCAGCATTTCCGGTACTGCTTCCTCCTTGAAGTCGCCATCATCAGTCGGCACATTTATGTTAATCGTACCGGATTTCGAAGTCACAATCTCGCATGTGAGACCGCTTTTAGACAAGAAGATCTGGCCAGAATCGCACATGTCACAAATAACGCTTGGACACTGTCCAAGAATTTGTAATGTAAAAGAACTTGTACGCACCAGATCTACAGCCGAAATTAATGTGTCAACGAGTATACCAGTCTTTTTACAGTCGTCTACAGATAATGTGTTAAACTTCCCAGTGATCTGAACGGTACAATTTTCACATTTGTAGATATAGACAGAATGATTTAGCTCGACCTCGATCGCGATAGTAGAGTCGTTCTTGAAGTGCTCGACAATCCATTTAGTGCCTTCCAAACTTTTTCGTGGTGGTTTTTGTGTTGGTACAGATAGTCTACCATGGACTTCTGGTTCTGCTCGCGGATTTGGCGCCATTGGTGATTTTGTCGCGTGGCCGTCACGCAATGCAGGATTCTTATGGATCATTTGTGTTTTGTCGACTTTCCTTAATCCTGCTGTCACGGCTTCTCCACGATTCAAATCTGCAAACACCGTGTTCATGTCCGCAGAAGCACTGGCGTGAACACCTGTAAAATCGTGCATAGGTGCTGGTGGAGGACCAGGAGGAGGACTTCTCTATCAGTTTCGGTATACATATAAGAAGGCGCTTACGGGGGTGGAATCTGACTTTCACAGACTCCTTGGCTCTCCTTAGCGCTGGAGCTCTGTTTGTCATTGGCATTGGCAAGAACAACTGTCAATGGCTGTGCATTCTTCGCCCATGACAGACCAGTTAGGTGATGTTGCTTGACATAGCCTTGTAAGTCAACCAGAGTCCTCAGAAGCGAGGACGCCCACTCGACATGCACCTTATTGGTGTCCTTGTTCTGCTTGATTATTCTGTTGGTGTAGAATTGTGCACTTTCTTTCATATCGTTGAGGAAAGCCCCTGGAGAAGGCTCAACAGTGACCCAACCAACAGCTGAGATGCCATCTGCTACGGCGGATAGGTAATTGAAGAATGGTGAAGCACGATTCTCGTCCTTGATGGCAATGACCTTGGCCAAAGTTTCTTGCAGTGGTTTCAAAACTTGCTCATACTCCTCCGAAGACTGTCCTGGCTTGCTAGCAGATGCAGCTATCTCGATCAAATTCTTTAGTGCTGTAAAGCATGAATTGACAAAGTCTGCTTGCTTTGAAACAACATCCCCGATGTCGTGGGACAATTGCATGTACTTTTGCAAGGACGTTGTGATAAGTTTCTCAAAATCGACTAAAACTTGGTTTGCAGGAGCCAGACGTGTGACTTTCTCTGCCATTCCGGCCATAGTATCAGATTGGCTGTGAGCAGGCAGTTGTGTGGGGGCCTTCGAGATTGTAGTTGGAGTTCTTCGTTCTTCCGCAAGGTCCTCCAGACGTGCGACAACTGTCTCTAAGCGGAGAAGCATGGTACGCATACGCGTGGCCTCTTCCATTGTGTTGCTCTTGCGCGTTTCAGAGCAAGGATCTTGTGAATTTCAGGCAGGGTGCAATGGAATGAGGCCCAATATTGTATCGTCTCGTCTTGATGACCCGGCACGACGTGCTCTAGGTCCATCCAGTACGTGAGCCGAAGTCCAGAGCTCCTCCGGGACGCATAACGTATCAGTCTATCCTGTATTCCAGTACCATCCTCGAAGTGAATTTTCCTGTATCATTTCTTACAGAGCCTCGTGGTCTACATTCATTCCTGTAAGCGCCATAACCTTCGATAATGCGCTAGATATGTGTGCTGCTATTCAGATCCCGTAAATTCTCGTGGTTTGGCATTGTCGACAAGTGCCTTGATATGGGCCTTGCGCGCGATCATCTAGTGTGACGACAAGGCAATATATGGTGTTGATTAAAGTTGTTGTCAGTCCTCGTGTCACTGAGAGCGTAGCGAAGGATAATAACGACATAAGGATACTTCGCGAGCTCAGAGTAGAGCCCAAGTGCGAACGCACTATTGTTTTACAAGAAGGCAGTCGTATGGGAATGTTATCGATGTTGGAGAGGTGCTGCAATGTACTTCGGGACCTCCAGCCATCTACCGCATCAAGAGCGCTTCGAAGAATCTTAGCTGAGGAATGCAGCTCGATAGGGAGGCCGAAATGCTTGATCGCCACTAGTGATACCGCACGATACTAGTTTATCAGAATTAGAACTATTGCCACGCGAAGTATGAGGACTCGGGGCACACGTGATCATCCAAACATACTAGTACTGCTTTACAAGAAGTGCTAGCCTAGGTTACCATTGTAAACACCCAAAAGGACATGCATCATTTTTGAAGAAGTATTGAATAGTGGAGCTTGTGCAGATGGTGCTATATGATACTTGACTCTATTGTGATAGGCCAATCAAGTTAGCGGCCTCTTTGATAGTAATTGGCTGAGAGCGCATGAACTGCGGCTGGCAAAGGGGAAGGGACTTCGGCTACACCAGGTCTTGCGACTGGATTCCTGAGATATACGAATGCACATGTCTCGTACGATACTTCGAAATAGTTTGGAACAAAGGCAAAAGCACTCATATATGGCTTCGGCCTGAAATCATTGATACCGATGTCTGTCCAGGATGAAGCACTTGCGCGCAGTTCGCGATTGGATGAATCAACCTCATCTGCGACATCGTCGCTTTTATCGTGGTCTGTGACCACGGATTGTCTTGCTGAGACGTTCATGATAACCGCAGCTGGGTCCACCTCGATCAGATCGCCGGGCTTGAGCAAATGATTAGGTTGTCTGACTTGGCTCCCATTGATTTTCACTTTGCCGTGAACAATTATCTGGGCAGCTTGCCTAGCACTAGATGAGAACAGCGCGCGAAAAATTGCCACATCTAGTCGGCGCTCGAGAGTAGCATATGCCTGTGTAGGTAGTGGTATTTTCCTGTTGTCTTTGGTTCGTTCGCTTGGCACGCCTACGAGGCGTGGATTCCATATAGTCTTGAAAGGTCTCTCCGGTATATGGTCACCGTGATAGGCACGAGTCTCTTTCTTGGCCTCCCATTTTTGCTGGAACATGGTCTTATTGTGTATGGAGGGCAAGGTTTTACGTGAAATGTTGAAGAGATTGTATTTGTTCCAGGAGGGACGGAGGAGTTGTCGTGCCAACGAGTACAGTGGTGTTTTGCTGCGCATGATGCGTTCTTTTCTTTCTTCTTACACAATAACCTCAGGAATATGAGGTTTTACCGCTTGGTTACCTTTTTGTGTTGGAGCTTTCAAATGTCGGATTCCGTAGATCTCTTTGTAGAGTAGGAGATATGTGACGTTATTTGTGGTTTCGAACCCAAGTATATTCGATGTGATGAATGCTAGCAGTAATATGTTATACGTCACAGACCTGGTATTTAGCTAAGGTATCTGTCTGTAATGGATGGATGTTCTTGAAAGAAAGGCTCTCATGGACACTAACGAATAACCGAGAGAGTAATCGGATCAATCAAACATATTTTCCACATCACGGAATGAACGAGGAAAGCAAGGGCACGTGCCTGAAATAGGACGCAGTATTGTACAGTACAACTAAGAGAAGCATGCAACGCCAGACAGAAATGTTGCCTAAACGTTTACAGATACAAGATTTCGGGATCATGAAACTGTTATTTTAGCTGACTGTCACTTGTCGAATAATATAGAGCTATCCGCAAGCTTACGACATTTTGTCTAGACAATAGCCCGCATTGAAGAGTCAAACCCCGTCCTTGATTGCTTACTGTCGGGCCGAGCATGACAATGTTGGAGAATATACTGCAGCAAGCTCAATATTTGAGTTCAGCGTTGCATTTACAATCACTTCATCCAGATCTCTTGTCCATCAGGTACGAGCTCTTGGAAGTAAGCAATAGATACAACGACTTCAGTGGACAAGAAGAGAGTGACGACACTAAAGCGTATAACTTTGAAGGTTATCCTCTCTATGATTTCTGAGTGTTCTAGGCATTATTTTCTGGCATCGAGCAACACAAATGTAAAGGATTCTTTACAGAGAATTGGGCTCCTACATCTACACGATACGACACAATCTCTCGCCGACGTGGAAAGTGATATCGACGGCTACGTACGATATCGTTGGGAGAAAGGCCTAATTGCGATAATTGCGGCACGACGGCAACAAGCAAATGCCGACTTTCAGGCATATGTAGAGCAACAATTGAGGACTGCTAAGTATTCCCGGCACGACAACACCTGGGAGTCCATACATACGAAAGATCAAGGAACTAATTCAATAGCTGCCGCCGCCACCAGGCTTGCTGCAACATCACGAGATACTCCCAGCACCTCGGCGCACCAAGACAGAGTTTCTGATTCCTGGAGCGATCTGCCTCTGAAATCAAACATGCTTCCCTGGAATGCAAAGCAGCAGACATACGCACAGGCTATGGCTTCTCTAAATGAGCATCGTGTTAGAGAGCAACCAGTATCAATCTGTTCCTTGATGTCACAGTTGGTCAGAGCTTTAGGTTCTGATGTCACGATACATCAGATAGCAGATTCCTGGCAAATTCTGGCCTCGATAGTAAACGAAAAGCGAGTTAAACACGGGTCATCTACCGGCGATCTGGTGTGCCCGCGTCACTACCGTGATGATTATGCCATGGCTCCCGGCTGTACTCCCAAACTACGTCGCCGTATAGTTGAAGGTGCTCGAACTTATCTGGAGGAGCAGTTCTTCGGAATGATCGAACGAGAAATCGCGAAGCATCCGCAAGAGGCCAAACTCGGTGGAATTCCATCAATTGAAAGCAAAATCAGAGCCTTCGTAAACATTAAACTTTCTAAGAATGGCCAATGGGTTATGAAGAATCTTGAGTTGATCAACAACACACCAGTCTGGGCTGTTTTGTTCTACTTGATACGTGCAGGCCATGTCATGGAAGCTGCTCAATATACTACAAAATACGCATCTTCGTTGAGTAGACTGGAAAAGAATTGGCCAACGTATATAGCAGCCTACACAAGAGATGCTTGTAATCTTGGTCTCCCTCGCAATCTTGCAGAACGAATTCAGACGGAATTCAACCTAAGAATTAAATACACAAGTGAGAGTACGGATCCGTACAAACATGCATTGTATAAAATACTCGGCCGATGCGAGCTTTCTAAGAAGTCCCTGCCAGCCGTCCTGCCTGTTGCTGAGGATTGGATGTGGCTGCAGCTTTCGCTTGTACGAGAGCAGGAACGAGATGACCCAGTATACGAGCGCTTCAATTTGCAAGATCTACAGACCACATTGCAAGCATTCGGACAACGGCACTTCAACGCTCGTGGTGCTAATCCACTGTTATACTTTCAGATGTTACTCTTAACTGGTCAATTCGAACGAGCTGTGCACTGTCTTGCATCGGACAATGAGGTGGATGCTGTCCATTTTGCAATCGTGTTGGCATATTACGGTATCCTGCATGTGCCAATCGGTGATCCGGCAGCAATACAAGATCTTCTGCTGATCGAGCCCAAATCTGTCACTCTAAATTTCGGTCGGTTCTTGCAGCTTTATGCAAGGAGTATCCAGGGCCACAGTACAAAAAGTGCTTTGGAGTATCTGTGCCTTCTCTGTCTCAACAGTGATATAGCTGGTTCTGGACACAAGGAGCTGTGTCACAGTTCTCTCCGCCTTCTGCTACTCGAAACACGGGACTTCCTGACCCTTCTTGGTAGTGTCAAGGCTGATGGGACTAGACAAGCAGGATTGATTGAGAAACGCGCAGACCTGCTTCAGTTACAAGATGAAAGACAGTATCTACGAACCATAACGGAAAGTGCCGCTGCCACTTCTAACGAAGACGGACATGTTGCCGATGCTATTCTGCTGTATCATTTAGCAGAAGAATATGATACTGTGGTCAATATTGTGAATAATTCCTTATCTGAGGCATTGTTAGACACGACCTACAATATCTCTGGTTCGAGTGACTCAAGCGTACGACCCTTTGCAACCTCTCAAGATCCTGTTGAGCTAGCCAGTAGTATGCTTGACTTATACTCCGCTAATGCAGAATTATATGGCAGAATTTCTCAACATAATAAGGATTCTTGTGCAATTCTACTGTCAATTGTAGCTTGTCGCAAACAGTTCTTGGTGAAGCAATTGGATGCCTGCCTATCCACTATTGAGAGCATGAGCATCATTCCAGTTGGAGAGAGTGTCAATCTTGGAACTATCAAGACTTTATCTCAGAACTTCAGTATACTGGATAAAAACGTTGCTCGAAACATTCCTGATCTGATCCTGCTTGCACTGAAATGTCTCAGCGGCAAATACGAAGCGATCAGTAGTGCCCATTATAGCGAGCAGGGCCGGAATATACAAATGCAAGCTCTCAAGAAGCGAATTAAAAACCTGACAACTTATGCAGGCTTGATAAAGTACCAGATGAGTGAAGCTACAAGACTTGCTCTAGAAGAAGCAGCTGCATCTGTTCGAACTTAAGCAGTCAGCAATTGTATAAGGTGTCTTCTTATCACATGTATCTTTGCTAATTTCAGAGATGGATTCGAGCTTGGTGTCCACACTCGGTATGTGCTGAAAAGTTTGTCATCCGCGAGAGGACGATCAGTCAAAATTGAAGATTGCTTGTGGGTACAGCAGGAATTCTGAAAGGGAAAGAAACCCACAAGATGAGCGATTACAAAGTGGTTCTAGACTTAGGAATTTTCGTCAGCCAAATTTGACAGATTTGCAATCTTCTCCGACTCTGCTTGAGCGTGTTCCACCAATATCGCACGTATAACATAACAGGACACTGTGGCCATAGCTTTCATCGCTAAGCTGATTCAGGTTCGATACTGTCCAGATGCTCTACACGATAATAACCGGAAATTTTGGATTCTGTGACCATTCCATCTGTCTCACGGACAGGTGCTGATACTGAGGTGTGATGCACTAGATACAAGCACAATCTCCATTTTGATGTTCTGTGCTTGTGCTTGTGCTTGTGCTTGTGTGACCCTCGCACGTGATTCACAAGCCCCCATCTCGGCACAGTGAGAATCACAACCATTACCAACAATAACGAACCTGTTCAAGATTAGCTCATTTCCCATGACGACGTCCTTGCAGTCCTTAAGTTACGCTAGGTGAGTCTATTTACTTAGCAAGCATCGCACTTCGCAGAATTATGTCCATGAAACCAGGATATATCTGAAGAGCATTATTCTAGGCGCAAAACGATTGGTGAACTTCGCAGTAAGCTTTTCAGTGCTACAACTCTCTACTGCCAAAATCCGTCCTCTGTGATCAGCATCATTTAGAAAATTTTCGACTTCTTCCGACCAATCTTTAAAAAGATACGACGAACCAAGGCGGAAAATTGTCAATCCTTCCTTGGGCGCACGCAATTCGAGTACAAAGTGTGGCTCATCAGTTTTCGTCTCTACCAGAGACTTTCGAAGTCCAGCATCTGTCCATATGAACGACCGGGAGTATTTCGAGACTTCAATTGGCAAAAGAAAAGACCCACCTCAACCACGGCCGTTCAAGCTACCCGCCTCGGAGAACGAGTCGATTTCACGACAATATGACGCTGGCGCTAAGTTATCGCTGAGCACTTATGCGGCATCTATTCGTGGCAATACTAGTGTTGGAACAAGTGAATCAACCAATCAGACTGTCTTGCAATCTCCATCACCACAATTTACCAATAATTTTTCGAATATCTCATTGTCCAGCAACGAACACTCATTATCATCGGACTGTTCCAAGTGTACATCAAAGGACAATGCAAAAGATGAATTCACCAATGGTCGCGGCTCAAACAATGATGCAAATGGGAGTCACAGGGCAGCGATCGAAACGATCAGTCCTGTCGAGCTAGCCGCTCTACTAGGGAATCTGGGGCCAGAAAATTTCGTCATTATCGATTTGCGTAATGTCGCTAATTACCAGAGGTCACGAATAAAAAGTTCTCTCAACTTGAGCGTGCCAACTACATTACTCAAACGCCCACTGTACACTTTGCAAAAGTTGACTGAGTCTCTGCCCAATACCGCTGACCAGGAGAGATTAAAGTCCTTCGACCAAAAGAATGTTGTGATCTATGATACAGACTCCTTCCATGTAGGTCCAGGCACGGCGATTCATCAATTCGCGCTCAAATTTTGGTCGCGCGATAGAGTGTACAAAATCTGTCTAGTTCAGGGTGGGTTTGCTGCGATAGCTAGGGACGCTGCGGCATTACTTAGCAGTCTGCCAATCCAGGGGAATGGATCACAAGATTCCGTCCCCTTGGGATCCGAGAGCATATCTATACAAGGCTTTCGGAACTTATCATGTACTCTTCCGGAGAAACAGACCCCCGTCAATCCGTTCTTCAACAATATTCGCCAAAATCAAGATCTCATTGGAGGGGTAGGGGATCCGATTCCTTTTTCTGTACCTGTTGTACCTGACAGCGTTCGCGAACGCTTACCATATTGGTTGAGGTCACTTGTTTTTGATGTGCATGGACCTCAGAAAATCACAGAAAAGTTCTTAGCGATCGAGCTAGAGGAACAGGCCCGAATGCAACGAGTCCTTCAGGCCGGCGCAAGCTTCCAAAATGATCCTCAAGGAGCCCGACATAGTGTCGCTGCAGGTGTTGAGCGTGGCGACAAGAATCGATACAACAACATATGGCCATTTGAAGACACTAGGGTTCGCTTGGGCACAAATGAAGTCGGCACATCTGATTATGTTAATGCAAGCCATATCCATGCTACAAATAGTCAGCGTCATTATATCGCTACTCAAGGACCTCTACCAGGCACGACAAAGGACTTCTGGCAAATGATTTGGGAAAACGATGTTCGCATCATAGTGATGCTCACTAAGACAAACGAAGGTGGCCAGGCCAAATGTCACCCATATTGGCTTGATACCGACGCTATCAAGCCATACGAAATTGGTAGAATAGACGAATCGACTATCGAAACACATCACCACGATGTTTCTGATAGAAAGTCATTGAAGATCCGCAAGCTATCTCTATTCCATCACCAATCACCACTTGGAGAGATCAAGGAAATAACGCACATTCAGCTCTCCGAGTGGCCAGACTTCCATGTGATCGAGCCCAGTGCAATACTTGCTTTGCTAGTGGTCGTTCATGGCGCTGAGGAAAATCAAGAAACGCCTGTGGTGAAGAGAAGAAAATCAGTCGGTAATGGAGGCTCCTCCGCCAAAGTTGTCCGGCCGATATTATCACATTGCTCGGCCGGCTGCGGGCGCACAGGCGTGTTTTGCACGATAGACACAGTCTTGGATCTTGTCGGAGAACAGCTACGTCATGCGCGGAGCACACAAGATAATTCTGGCGTAGATCTGATTGAACAAGTCGTGCGAGAGTTTCGTGATCAGAGGTTGAGCATGGTTCAGACGTAAGTACCACGAGTCGCTAATTTCCTCGTACTAACATATCAGTTTACGGCAATTCGTGCTTTGTTACGATACAGTGTTACTCTACTGCATTGAGTATTTGAGAGATCATTGAGGTATCGACTGGAGCTGTGCGAACCCACGAGGATAGACATAGCTACGGATTAGTCTTTACTGTGTTTGATGTATCATGCGTCAAATATATGTTATCATCTTGACTGCGTGTCTACTTTCTGATGTTTGCCCCGTGGGCTTAAGTAGAATCTTTACAACGTAAGGCCGTTCAATGCTAAGGCCGAGCATGCTCTGCCCTACTTCAGAAACATGCAATTTACAATGCCTTTCGACACTAACCCACTATATCAACGAGTTTTCTAGTTCTGAGGTCCGTAGCAAGTAATGCATCATGTGGCTTGAGCCACACATTACGCCTTCGAAGAAAGCGATTCATGCACATGATTCTGATGGATATTGCGGACAACAACTTTGCATAACTTGTGCAGTATTGCTAAGCAATCCTTCTCACGACAAGTGTCAGTTGTAGCTGAAAGGCAGTATCGAGAGGCTGGAGCGATCGAAGTACTCGCTAGAATCCGAGGGTACCGGTCTGCTGTATTTCGACCAAATCTTCCAAGTTCGGGAGCATACTTGTTGAGAGCAAGAGCACCAAAAGACCTGCTATAGGTATGCACTTGTGCTAAAACACAACACTTGACCCTTCAAATGTCTCCTATCACAAAGAGACCTGGGTATCGGCGCACCCTTCCACCTGTAAGGTCTTCCTATCTTGTGTATTAGAAAGAGCTTATCATTAATAGCCCCCTGTACTGTGCACATTCATAAACCAAGTATTGGCCGCAGATCAACAGTCTCTTTCAAATTTATTGGATACTTTGACTACATGGAGGTTCCCAAAGGGAGATCTCTATCAATGGGTGGAGGTATTGGACAAGTGCGACTCTCATCTGGAATTTATATGCGACACGTACAAACTGAAAAAAGTCCAGAGAAGCGCATTCAGTAGTGCCGATAAAATACTGCTTATATCTATCATCAGATTTTCTGTTTTCTTATTGGATCACTGTGCTAACAGGAGTCTTTATGCTTCAGCCAATGTAAGCACGCCTTGCACCTAGAACAAATCTGATGTCATATAGAATATCAATGACCTGTTGAACACAACAGATTTAGATGTCTTGCAACATGTCGCCAGAATAGCTCTGAGATTGGCACAGCGTGGAAGTCATCAGCGTACCATGCGCAACAATTTCCCACTATCTCAAGAAAAATTATGGAAATTGACCACGAGCCTACAGTTTGCCAGTGCTAGTAATGGACTGCAGATTGTACCTATGCATCTTCTGCTAGAGAAGGACGCTGCAGTAATCCATGGTCTAGAGACCATGACTTTCAATTATTACAATGCGAATATCGTCGTCGAGCATGAGGGCAGCCTCAGTGAGGCAGTCCAAATGGATTCTACCGAGCAGACTCCTATTAAGGTGCCACCGAGGACGGCATCGCCTAGGAGTCCCATCCGCCCTCCGTTGTTATCATCCACTTTCCGTCAGACTGGAAGATCAAATGAAAATGTCTCAATAATCCTTACGGCGGAACAACTTGCCTCAAACACTCTAGAGAAATGTTTCTGCGACATTTTGGAACAATTTTCAGTACCAGAGGATTTACATTATGATCTGGTACTCCGAATGAGGTTTGTAAAGTATGCTGGACACATATCGTTCATGACGAAGATGGTCAATATTCGAATACTAGCCGTGGCAGCGCTTGCAAATGTTGTTTCAGAGAATGTCTTGCAGTCACGATTATTCACAACAGAAGCGACTTTAGTCTCCCAGCTCGCCAAATTACTTTCCATGGACATGGAGAATGCTGTGCCACGTACCACACAGACTGCGTCTTTAGAGGCGCTCGAAGCCATCGCACATCACCGCACCAAATTAGGAGATGTCCTCAACGTCCTTGGTGTATCGTTGAGTCATGGACTAGCCATGCAATTATTCCGAAAGTCCCTGGAGGACCTGCATCACGAGACTGACTCTTCTGCAACAGACTTTTTGGATGCCCAAATTAGCCTTTTACACTATCTGAGCACGACGAATATCGCAGGCTCACTATTATGCTCTGCCGGACTGATTCAGATTCTGGTGAGATTCATCAAAGCATGCCCCGATGGTGCTATTAGAATTTTGGTAAAGTCTTTGAATCTTCTCGATCATCTCGTGTACGGTTTCCCTCAAGCATTCCAGAACTTTTGTCAAAGTAATGGTGTAGCCATCTTGGTCTCGCGCATATCGCTTGAGATCGAGGAAGATTTACTTGTAGCGGAATCGCAAACCTGGCACAAGGATGCTGCTAACATCGATTACAAAATGACACATGAAAAGTTCTCTCTTCTGAAGACGATGCTCAAATTCGTGGTTCACATGATGCAGACCTCTGGCACTTCGGATGGACTCCGAAATCTCATCGAGTCCAGCCTTCTCGCGGCTATCAAGCAGGTGTTTTCCAATGTTGATGTCTTCGGTTCAAGTATTTTTGCAAGTTCGACAAACATCATGACCACCTTCGTGCATAACGAGCCTACCAGTTACCAAATACTTCAGGAGGCTTCATTGCCGGAGACATTCTTGGCCACTGTTTCTCTGTCAATTCTGCCGGCCTCTGATGCACTTAGTTGTGTACCGAATGCCTTTGGAGCGATTTGTCTCAACAGTCAGGGTCTTGAGCTCTTCAGAAAAATAAATCCTTTGCGGACATTTTTCAAGGTCTTTACCTCCACGAGACATTGCGAGATTATGCGAGACTCCGACATTGCTGGATTACTCGGCAGCTCATTTGACGAGTTGATCCGACATCATCCTTCTCTCAAGAACGATGTCGTGACAGGAATTCTGAACATTCTAGAAGATATCAACACTGTAGATCGCAATCATGAAGACTCGACTGAGACTGTCGGAGCTTTCTTGAGTTTTGGCCCAAGTAGAGATATCAAAACTCACAATTCTGGTATGGAATTCGCGATTCTCGATGAAGATGGTATCAACAGGTCACCGACAGTACTACATGTCGACATTGTCGCTCGTTTCCTTGAAGGATTTCTGCAAAATTGGGGACACGCGCAAGAGTTCCTTGACAAGGGCGGAGCTGCACCTGTGCTCAAACTATACGGCTTGCACAGCTTATCCTACGATTTTGCCAAGTCACACGCGGCTTTGTCACTCTCACACGTCCTTCGATTGGCCTGCGAAATCAATCCTCCGAAACTCCTAAGCTTAATTTTTCTTCAGGTGCAACAGGCTATGCTCGATCTGGGGGATTTCATAAATTGGCGACAACCTGATTCCTTTTTCCTGCACCTGCTGAATAGTTCCAGGGAGCCTGAAGCGAGTACAAGTCTTATCGAAAAATTCAGAATCGCACATTCTCTTTGCGTGTTATTATCGGATTTGTACGTTGCTCCAATCGTGTCACATGGCCGAGGTGCTATGCCTTTTTATCAGATCTTGGCTCCTGGGGAGCAGTTCGAGAACATTCTCGAGCTTCTCGGTGAATTTCATCGCAAGGTTATCTGGGAGGAGATCAAGTTGTCAGATACTCTCTCACCTGCCTGTGTCCGTGCGACACAGCCTAAGGATGACAGTAAGTGGCCAGGTAGAAGCGAGCCCCAGAACCCAATGCCTGAAGCGGAACTTGTCGAGCTCGGATCCGATAGGCTTCGGGACATTAGAATGGTTCGATTCTTCCTCTGCCAGATTCCACCATGTATTGTGCCTTTCCTGCAAGGCCTATCCAAGCTCGCAGTGAACGGAAGGCGAACCCCAGATATTCAACAAAGAGAGTTGGGTCACGGGATTGCGGACAATTTAGCTACAGTACTCGTTGGACATCTGACTTGGGCTGTGCCTCGCGATTCACGACCGTCCCTTCTACATTCTTATTATTTAATGATCTTGACTGCAACACAAATGATGTTCTGTGATGGTATGCATATCTCGTGAGCACTAGCGAAGCTGACTTGCTAACTTCTTAGAAAAATCAATTCTCGTAACATCGATCTTGGCGAAATTCAGACTTGGTACACATCTCCTATCACAAATTCTTTTGCACAGTTGGCAAGATTTACTTCTTCTGGAACAACACCCCTCATATTTACCAGGAGATAACGATGAAAAATCGAAGCTTTCTGCCATCATGAAATTGATCTTGCATATGTTTCAACAATTTACCTCAGCGAAAGCCGTCTTAAATTCTCCTCAAAGTCTGTTTCTCGAGTCGAAAGACCGTCTTCGAAACAAGGCGCACTTCGATTCCAAGCAACTCCTCTCTAACCTCAAAGCGGCTATTGTTCCTTCGATCATCCAAATCTGGAACAGTCAATACTTGCGATACATGCCCAATTCTATCCTGAGCAATGTAATTGTGGTTCTTGGTCAAACTCTTAGTGTTGAGAAAGACCTGACTGATTACATGGAAGCTCCAGCTAACGACGAATCGACAGCCTGCCCCTTGGAGTTCATATCAATTACTGAGCCCGAAATTGCAATCAACACACGCCTCACGCTTGCAACTGATTCTGCTTGTAAACCTGAAGATCTTCTCACGAAAGAAAATAAGACATTGCGAGAAATAGCAGAAGAAGTCCGGTCTGCATGCGAGTTGGTCAGGCGCTCTTTGGGCGGCCGTGTAGTCGAGATTTTGAATTTAGAAGGAGTCGTTGTTCATCCAATAGCTGATCTGCTTTTTAACACAATGGAATTCGACCTCACTGAATCGACATGGGCGAGCGATATCCAAATCCTGCTCACTGCATCACTAGAGTCCTTCGAAGTACAGGAACAGGATTCTGTAGATAAGAAACGTCACTTCAACGCAATTGCGCATCTGCTGGCGAAGTTGACTCATAATCCGGGCTTTCGAATGAGGTGCGCAGCGACATTGACCGAGCTCTCTCAGTCTATTGCACGAATACTTGAAGCGTTTACGTCCTCATCAGAGCTCCATAACCCAGTTGGAATTGTTAGCCTTGTTGTGGCTTTCGACGGCATTCTTTCCGATCAAGAAACACCAACTTCTTTTCGATCCGATGTGCATAATGCAGAAGCAATCTCTGAAGCGTTTTACACTCTCGACAAATCAGAGATTCATCGAGCCTTCTCGTCTGCGTTGTTCATGCTAAATACTGCTCTAGACAAGGGAATGTTGTTGTCGTTGGTACGTTTCTTAGTGCGTTGCACTCGGGACGCTAGCTTTTCTCAAGAGATGCTCAGCAATGATATATTAAAGACGCTCCTGGCTGTCATTCGTCGTCATATTGATGAATGTGACGAAAACCTTAAAACCACGATCTTAGTCCTTCTGAGGAATATCAAGGAAACTCCAATTCTTTTGGAGACTATATTCCGTAACGAAATTTCTTCTTGGTTTCACAAGAAATCCCGAGCTGTTGACATCAGTACTTATGTACGTCAGAACATGGCTCTGGCCTTGCGAAACCCGCACCTATTTGTCGCCATCACCAAAGAAATCTGCCATTTCCCTAACTACAACCCTGGAAGCAGTTTGCAGGCAATCGCTCTTAAGAACGACTTATTTCAGACTGTGGCAGGTTTGACTGAAGTCAAGGACGGAACTCACAGTCTAACCACTGACAATGATTCAGTAAGTGCGGTCACCTGTCATGAATCCAGCGTTGTCCATTATTTGCTTCAAGCCTTATTTTCACTTGATGGCAGGGTCAATAGTTCTGAGAATGCAGATATCGCAGTTACGGGTGATGCTACAATGGTTGACCATGAGAATCAGTCGGACGTCCTTCAGGATACCTTTCTCCGAAGTCGACATCCGCAGTATCTATATAATTGTTTTCTCCTTCAAGCGCTGACCGAACTTCTTATGTCATACTCGGACGCCAAGCTCAATTTCCTGAATTACCAATTCCAGAACTCTGCACAGTCGAATTTTGCAAGCAAGGAAGAACCACGCACTGCAATGTCGTCCTTTTTACAGCAACTGTTGATAAAGACTTCAGTAGAGATGCCGAATGACCATATAACATTGAAGAAGAGGTATTCGATTGAGATGTGGGCCAAAGGGGTTCTTGTGGCGACATGTTCCAGTACTAGTGATTCTAAGGATTCTTCAGGACTTCAGCACATTCAAATCTCTATTCTGGACACTGTTCATTCGACAATGAAGCACTTGGCTATTGAACCGGTGAATCTCGAAACACGATATCGTGGCATGGTTGCTTTGGCTGACCTGATACAAAGACTTCTGAGCACCGATCCGACCTTTCCTGACCAGGATGCTTCCCGCAAAGCATTGACACGGTTGATGCTGCAGAAGAGCTTCGTCGGTCTGCTTGCACAGACGATATCCTCGATCAATATGCAGCACCCGATAGCAAAGAAAGTGGTAAAGGCACTTCTCCGACCTTTGCGTACCTTGACCAAAGCCGCCACTCGAATGCCCGAAATTTCAGATTCAGACAGAATCAAACAAGAGCAAGATTCGAATCTGCAGAGTGGGTTTGAGGCAGAAGCTGCAATGGTAGATGTTGGATCTGGCATTGATCGAGAGGAGACTCCGGACCTGTACAGGAATTCTGCCTTGGGTATGTTCGGTCCAGAAATACACGAATCTGAAGATGAAAGTCTGTCAAGCGAAGATGATGAGGAAATGTAAAGCACCTGTTCAATAATATCTTGACAAATTACTGATATATTAGGGTTTGTCTTAGAATCTAGCGTTTTCTGAGTGTACTAATTGAACAAGTATGATGAGATGGAATTCGAAGAAGACGGTTCGGAGACTGGGAGTGCTGTCAGTGATGATGAGCTCGATATCAATCTCGATAATCACGGACAAGAGCATGATGTGAACATTCTCCTTTTGAGCATACAGCATTCTGACTCTAGTAGGTTGAGATTATTCTTGGTGAAGAACAGGATGAAGATGAGGACGAAGACGAAGACGACGATGAAAACGACGATGACGATGGCATAGTTACAGAACATCAGGAAGTTAGCGATGAAAGCAGCACTAGTGACGCAACCAGCATGTCTGAACTTTCATTGAGGTACGTTATTCTTCCCACTTTCCCCTAGATTCTAACCCTTGTCAAGTGAAGGATCATCAGCTTTATCGGAGGAGCTTGAGGTTATGATTGAAGGAGACGAAACAAGATGGCAAGATGGAGACGATATATCTGAGATAATGGACTTCAGCAGCGCCCATGCAGCACATGCACTATTGCGAGAGCTGCGTTCCGGTGAATATGTGGATATCAGAGACAACAGAGGACTTGACCAGGTGCGAACTATTCCATATGCACTTGATAGAAACAACGATGAGAACGACGACTCTGAACGTAACAACGATAATGAGATTGACGAGGACGACAATGAGCAAGATGAGGACGATGATCCCGAGGATGGCAATCATCCTACTCATGGAGGCTCTGAACTCAATACCGCGATGAATATAGCGATTGCAGATGACATCGATCAAATTCAGGATGATGAGGACGATAATGACCTCGACAATGGGTTACGAACCGCTGCCAACAATGGTAGATCGATCCGGCCAGTGGATAGGCTTGAATTTGTAAATGCTAGCCAAGACCCGAGTGCTTGGAGTTGGGCGGAAAGCCGTGCGACGCCCATGACTGAACGTCATTCTGAACAAAGGCAGATTGCCAATAGCTTGTGGGCCTCTGTGGCACCACCACCACCAGTGCCCAGTGCTTTGTCTGAGCATCCACATTCATCGGGTTTACAATTATTCCGTCGTACTAGGCTTGGCGAACCTAGTGGTACTGCTGCACGTATTGCTGCACTCTCGAATCCATTTCTCAGCATCAATGATGCTCCACAGCCATCGAGTGATCGGGCCAACTGGGATGACAATTTTTCAGATTGGATCGAGTCTATCGAGGCGCTTATAGGCGGAGGTGCCGTTCAGCTCATCGGTGACATTGTTCATCGGCCGAATTCGTTCAGTGGACATAATCCAAGAGCCCATCATGGAAGTACGTCCATCAGAGTGGATGTTGCTTCGGATCAACGGACCTTCCCAGGTCAGATAGGTGATATACTACGAAGAGCATCTCCATATCGCAATGCTATATCTCAGCGAGATGATCCGATCACTGCAGCCTCCTTCACGCCGGTACCCACGCTGCAAAGATATCTAGATGAAGCTGCTATCATCTATTCTACAAGCGCAACGGAGAAGCTTCCTATCCTCATAAAAGATTTGCTCGTTACAATGGCACCAAAAGTTGCGCCAAAAGTTTCACCAGAAACGACAACGTCTCAGGAATGCTCGCAAGTACAGGAAGCCGAAAATCATCAGACAAAAATAGCAGAGAATCGGGACACAGAAATCGACACAGAGATGACTCGACCTGGTCCTGTTACAGCTAGCTCTGATCGTCCCAACATCGCCGAGACAGGCCACGACAATGACGAAGACCTTCAAAGTACAGCTTCAATAAATCCGCAGGCTGCTTCTGCGATATCTGAGACGCGTCCGGTTGAGCAGGTATTGATTAGAGGTCAGAGCTTTGATGTATCTGGCCTTGGTATCGATGTTAGTTTTCTAGAGGCGCTGCCTGAGGACATGCGGGAAGAAGTTCTCATGCAACACGTCCGCGAGCATCGCGCGCAGGAGCAACACTCCGCACGCTCTCATGCCGAGCTGACACCTGAATTTTTGGAAGCCCTGCCTGAAGAAATCAGAACCGAACTCTTGCAACAGGAGGTTATGGTGAGACGTAGGTTGAGCAGAGCTCCAAGGAGAACTTCCCCACACGAGTCAGTACACACCGAGAATGCCAGATTGGGAAGACAGCTTGATCATTCTTCAACATCAGCCGGACGAATCGATGCTCAACCATTCTCGATGGTGAACGACGAGGTTCTGATCAGACCAGCACACCAGTCCATCACGAGGTCGACTGAGGGGGAAGGTCAAGAACCTATCGTGCGTGATGAAGAGCACAACAGCGTTTATGCTTCAGATCCACGCGGGGATGATCAATCTCAAGGGTCTGCGCTGAGACGCCGAGTCAACGGCCTCCAGCTTCTCGACCGTGCAGGTGTCAGTGCACTCCTACGCCTATTGTTTGTTCAAGCCCCACCTCAGCGAAACATTCTGCACGATATTTTATTGAATCTGTGCGATAATCGCACTACCCGAATGGACATCATTACACAGTTGTCAGTGATTTTGCAGGACGGCACTTCGGATGTCTCCGCAATGCATAAGTGCTTAAGTTCTTTGGTAAGAAAGGCAAAAGCTTTTGGGGCACCAGATTCACCAACGAAGGTGTTAAGAACGGCTAGCAACACTCCTGTCCTTGACAATATGACGCCACATCTCGTTGCTTTGCAGTGTTTGCAAGCTTTGTCTTTCCTCCTCAGTTGGAATGATCAGCTTCCCTCCTATTTTCTGGTAGAGCACGACAATATGTCTAGTAGGAAGCCAACGAGAATCAAGGGTAAAGCTCGCGAAACACCCCACAGGCCAAGCAAGTTTCCGGTTAACAATATTCTGCTCCTTCTGGAGAGGAACGATTTCCTTCGTGAAACAGATCTTCTGGAGCCCCTATCTCTATCACTTTCAATAATTACAAAACCATTGTTACTACTGGCCAAGCGAGGAGAATCGGATGCGAGCAGACCGATCAAGTCCCGTGCTAGTGCTACAATGATCCAGAACGCACCCAACAATCTCATTCCTTTGTCTGACTCGAACACAGATCTGAAGCAAATCATTTCGCCAGAGACCGATATAAGCAAAAGCCAACCTCAAAATCAGAACATTAGGAGATTAACTCCCCCCGAAATTCCCGAGGAAAATCTAAAATTGATTGTGAATCTCGTGACAGCTGATGCTTGCTCAGGGCGCATCTTCCAGAACACCTTAACCACAATTCATCATCTGGTTGCACTGGAAGAGGCAGGTACGGTGATCTTAAAGGAGCTTCAGAACCAGGCACAAGAATGTATTGATGCACTACAACACGAGTTGTCAGAACTACTAAGGGCTTTGCAGACACATGCCACCGGTTCTGATTTGCAGAATGCTACCCTGTCTACCTTCACCGCTGCGACATCGAAGCAGGCGAAGTTCTTGCGCATCTTGAAGACTATGGACTACCTGACAAAAGCTTTTGAGAAGAACAGAAACAAGGTTGGTATATTGACAGGTGCCACGGAATCTCCTTCTCCATCAGTCGACTCACTGGACTCGTTTCATCTGTGGTCAGAACTCAGTGAATGCCTCAAATTCATTCATGAACAAGCAGATATGATACACGTTGCGACCATTTTGTTACCACTGATAGAAGGTTTGATGGTTGTCTGTCGCAATGCCAATACGATCGAATTACCGAAGCTACAAGCATCTCGAAAAGACCTGACAGATCCGGGATCTATCAATCAGCTGTTCTATTCTTTCACTGAAGATCACAAACAGATTCTCAACCAGATGGTCCGCAATAATCCAACACTTATGAGTGGCTCTTTCGCACTGTTGACCAAGAATCCGAAAGTATTGGATTTTGATAACAAAAGAAATTATTTCAACAGAAGTGTGAAAGACCGGGGATCGCATCGTGAGCACTACCCACCTCTTCAAATTAATGTTCGTCGTGAAGCGGTGTTCCTGGACTCGTACAAAGATCTTCATTTCAAATCGGGTAATGAGGTCAAATATTCCAAGCTTAACATCCGCTTTGTAGGAGAAGAAGGCATAGATGCTGGTGGCCTGAGCCGCGAGTGGTTCCAAGTCTTAGCAAGACAAATGTTTGATCCGAATTATGCTTTATTCGTCCCTGTCAACGCAGACCGAAACACTTATCACCCGAATAAAACTTCCGGCATCAATCCGGAACATCTACTCTTCTTCAAATTCGTCGGTCGCATAGTTGGCAAGGCATTATATGACGGAAGACTGCTCGATTGCCACTTCAGCCGTCCAGTTTACCGCAAAATCCTTGGGAAAAATGTGTCGTTGAAAGACATGGAAACTCTGGATCTAGATTACTACAAGTCATTACTGTGGATGTTGGAAAACGACATTACTGATGTCATCAGCGAAACATTCTCTGTGGAGAGAGATGATTTCGGAGTGACCAACGTTGTTGATTTGCTCCCCAATGGCAGGAATATTGCAGTTACGGAACAGAACAAGACTGAATATGTTGCAAAGGTTACCGAGTATCGACTCTTACAAAGTGTGTCAGAGCAGATGGACCACTTTCTCGCAGGTAAGAATATATCAGCATGAGACATCCGAGTGATAACATCATAGGTTTCAATGACATAATACCTGCAGATCTTGTGCGGATCTTCAATGAGAAAGAGCTCGAATTACTGATTTCAGGTTTGCCGGATATTGATATAGACGACTGGAGAAACAACACAGAGTATCATAATTATACCACAGGATCTCCGCAGATCCAATGGTTTTGGAGAGCTATCCGTGGTTTCAATGATGAAGAACGTGCGCGAGTTCTACAATTCTGCACAGGGTCTTCCCGTATCCCAGTCGAAGGATTCGCACACCTCGAAGGCATGCATGGCGTGCAAAAGTTCAATATCCACCGGGATTATACGTCCGGAACACGCTTACCTCAAAGTCATACGTGCTTCAATCAACTCGACCTCCCTGAGTACGACTCCTATGAGATGCTGCGAAGCTCACTTCTCCTGGCCGTTAGTGAGGGCAGCGAAGGCTTTGGCTTCGCGTAATGACCCCACTAGACAAGATGTACTTCTACCAGTGTAGAGATCACCTGAACATGACCAAAATTCTAAGTCCGCCATCAGTAAGCACTTCTCAAGTTCCATTTGACTTTCAGCGAAACCTCCCACTACCAAGCTGTATGATTATCTTACGTACCCGTGCACGTGCGTCTCTATACACGTGGTGACCGACGCATTCCGGCGGAATGTTCTATTTGTGTGTTGCTGCGATGCTATCTCGGACTTCGTTGGATATCCTAAGTACATGGCAGCGTGGAGAACAAGAGCACTCGAATCGAGCCTCGAGCGCGATTATATTGGAAATACATAGACCGTAAAGTTCCACTTCCAAGGAGTACATTGAGAGTGCTTTACTATCTACACTTCTTTTCATTAGAACAATTATGGCAAAATCTGTATGCTCGCACATGTGCATTCTGAAACACATCGCACCGCACGCTCATCCCCCTTAAAGTTACACAGAATGCCTGAGAAAAGCGACCTCACCAGAATGATGAGTAATCCCTTTTGAGGCTTCATTCATAGATAGAACAGCCCGAGGTATGTTGTAAGCTGACCAGAACACCTACAGAACTAGCTGAATCTGTTGTGAACAAGCACGTTGAAGAGAGAGTTCCGACATTGGTGACATGAGCACTGTGCGCACCCGTTACAAAGCACGAATCACATCTGAGACGGCTTGATAATTCTCCAAGTATGATTAGCTACCTACGTTCGACAACACCTGATCAAAAAGTGTCATTTGTACTGTTAAAAGTGGTAAATAAGTTGTATGCCTAGACTTGCAAATTTCCAGATGGACAATTCTCAGAGACCAGAAATGTGATATTGCAGCGAAAGAGGACGCATGATGCTGGCAAGCGCACAAGCTTCTTGGATTTATCGATGATCCACATGACTCACTTTGAGCTTAGACCAACTAGTGCTCTTGTGGTTGAATATGTGACAAGACGTGCGTACTTGCTCAGCGCCACAGTAGTGAAACAGTCTTCACACGTGAGCTGAAAAAGACTTTCTCGACGGAGCTCACACAGGGTTAGGGCATCTCAGACTGCTCGAACTAACACTCCCAAAACTTTTCGGGATACTAAAAGCAATTGGATACGAATCAGCGCTACCAGAGTTTACTATTGCATCATGTGAGATAATTTGGAGGACATGCAATATCATACTGATTCTGTAGGGGTATCTCTCGTGATTCAAGACACAAGAGGAATGCGACTGGTGCCAAGCGAGCACAGTACCGCAAAAAGAGAAAGTTTGAGCTTGGTCGACAGGCTGCAAACACGAAGATCGGGCCTAAGCGAGTACATGAAGTCAGAGTGCGTGGGGGCAATCGAAAATTCAGAGCCCTTCGACTAGATTCTGGCAACTTCTCCTGGGGATCAGAGGGAATATCACGAAAATGCCGTGTCATTCAAGTAGTCTATCATCCTTCAAACAACGAGCTCGTGCGTACCAACTCACTCACTAAGTCAGCCATCATTCAAATCGATGCTGCTCCTCTGCGACAATGGTACGAGGCGCACTATGGACAGCAGATTGGCAAAGGCAAGGCAGGACAGAAGAAACCTACAGAGGCAGAGAGTGAAAAGACGGCAGTGTCGCAGTCAAAGCATGTTCAGCGAAAGATAGCTGCTCGAGTATCGTCTGCCAAGGTTGAGCAAGCACTCGACACTCAATTTGCAGCAGGAAGACTTTATGCAGCTGTCTCTTCTCGCCCTGGTCAAAGCGGTAGATGTGATGGATACGTACTTGAAGGAGAGGAACTTTCATTCATACTTAAGGCATTGCATCGCTAAATAAGTATAATATTTACGGCATCATATCGACCTATCTTAGATGTTTGAGAAGATTGATACTTCTCCGTGCGTTTTGTGCAGGAAAATTGTTTATCACATGTAATGCTGTACCGAAGCATCGGGAGTCTTGTCTTTTGAATTCATGGACAAATTTCTTGTGAGCGTGCTTTGACCATATATCATACTTCGTCTGTAGTAAGTCTATGACCAAATCACAAGCTTGTTCTGCAAATCCGCGATTTCTGAATCCAAGAGACTGATAGAGTCCTACAATGTTATTTACATTCGTACCACATGAGAATATGAGATCAACCTGCAAACTCTGTATTTCATCAAATTTTCTTCGTCGAATAGTCTCTTGGAGTTGCTCGGACAGAAGGAACTGTGCACTTAGCTTAGTATCCTCGGGGGCTTTGATCTCACCTTTTGCTCAATGTACACAGCTAGATCATCGCGCATGCGTATCTGTACGTCGTCCTGTTGTCCCCCGGTTGTTATTGTATCATGCTTCGAGTCCTCTTGCACATGCATGTGCCACGGGACTGTTCTGATTAGATTTATGTTCGACATGATAAATTGCATAGCATTCTGATGAATAGCCTTATAGAGTGTCATCACAGTGAGGGACGGTGAAGATGCATCCTCGAATTTTCCGGTAGTTTGCTGATATAGTGTCAGGATTTTTAGCAAGCGAATTCGCGACTGGGTCGCTTTCTCTATCTCAACGGCAGATGTATTAGGTGCTGATGCAATGGTCATGAGCAGTCCTTTATAAAGTTGCAAATGATGCTCGAATGCATTCTTATAGCTCAGCAAAGCACAATGTCGCTCGATGAAAGCAGGAATATGTTCTGTCTCGGACACTATTTCCTCTTGCTTATACAGCAAAGAATAGCACTCTCGACACATACGAATCTTGATTTGGTCTGCGTGTGAGTGACCATCTGTGACCTTGGAGAGCTTCGAGGGAGTGAAGCTCACGATAGAGCTACATTTGCTGACACTACTACTGCAAACGAGATGGCCGCAAAGACGGCAATGATGTTTGCCCAAGAATGCATATGATTCCCCACAATAAGGACAACTCAGAGACTTTTCATCATTGTCCCAAGGTACTATGTCCTGCTCGATGAGTCTTTGAGCAGATCCAAGACTTGTGAAGGAGCTCAAGAAATTTAGGGATCGTGGCCGATTCTGGTTGGCATGGGCGATGCTATTCAACATCAGTTCGAGACGTTTCCTAAGGCGATTCGATCGTAATTGCAACTTGTCAAGTGACTTCTGACGACATGTAAAGAATTCGTCTGAATGATCTCGGATCGCTCCGTCCTCCTGTATGTACCATGTCTGGCTCTCGTAGCATTTTTGACATGCGGTGGCCCGAACTCCATTTCGTTGAATGTCTGACAATCCTTCTGAAGGACCCGTCTGGTACGACACTTGAGCTTCATCAAAAGATTCCCCACAGTCTTCACAAGAAGTCAAACTAGCTCGTTGTTCAATGTGTCTACGATCGGGAACTGTGACATTTCGAGTATGTGAGTTCAGCTTTCGGGAACCCCCTGTAACACCATGTACGATCGGCTGATCCTGTAGCGGGGCCAAGATTCTGTCGTCGATACAAGATACATGACTTGGGGCATTCGTCGCGCTTCCCAAGGCAGATATGAAGGCCTTGCTAGCGTGCACTGAACTCTGTGTCTCCAGCCAATGTGCAATTCCAAGTCTCTGTACTGTCTGATACATTTCTGCATGCTCTTCGCACAAGTGAGTCTCGAGAGCAATTATTGATGTGAGACTTGTATGACATATTGGACAGATTACATCTACACGGCTGGAGCTGACCTGAGATGTGGCAGAATTTCCGTTACAAGCTGCCTTTATTTTCGAAGCGCTGTCGTCTTGAGCACTTTCTGTTGTGAAGTGATCTCGATGCGATGCACCCTCTCGTGCGCCGAGTTCACGAAGTGCCATGTGATGATACTGATTAGTAGGTACGCTATCTGTGAGGGTCTGGGGTTGTAAAATATGATCTCCCGAAGTCCGTTTTCATATCATATGTCTTCAATGAGCGTAGAACCCGCTTCATTTTCCTCCATCTCGATCGTCGACAACAACGGAATGAGTTATTTGCAACACATACATGAACTTCATAGCTCATTCATGTAAAAGTGTCAGATTTTGATACCACTTGAGCTCGAGCGAGCAAATGCTCCACAATCTGAAAGAGTCTAGGTTTGTCAGTAACTCGCCACCATATTCCCAATTAAGCCTGAAGAACATCTGGTACACGTGAAATATGCAGCGCTCAGTTCCGTAGTTTCGGCGAAAGATGCGAAATGCTGAGAGCTTCATTAACACTGTCATGGTCGACAACTTTAACCTCTTCCGTTTCCTAAAGCCTTGTAGCACAAACTGGTGACAGCGTCAACTAGAAACGTGATACGCAAGGAGCAAAACAAATTATACAAAAATGAATCTGTTCACAAAGCAGATACTCGATATGTAATATGGCTACCACGGCATCGATGGTTGGAAAGCTTGACCATGGGCACTTACGAGGCACTTTTATTTCAGAGAGCTGCCCCTCGAATTTGATTTCGTGTCGACAGAGGAGTGCATCTCTACCTATTGGTGATACTGTTGTGTCTATGGACGTTGTATGCCAATTTTTCAGTGACACAATCTTCCTCGTTGCCACACCAGAAGGCCGTATAGGCCAACTAGTGGAGTTGGACCTCACCACTCATCGCGATCAGATGTCGACTACCAATGCATTGGATATGCTTATCCCAAATAACCTGGAACCTAAAAACCTCTTTGGCACGACTGACAACACTAAATCAACAATGCAAGAAATTATTGCCATTCATACCGCATCGTTGGTGTCTACAAGACAAAGATCTCAAGCTACCTCACTCGTAATGGGTGTGACTCTTCCCGGAAGTGAAGACTTCTGGGAAGCGCAAAACCCCAGTGTTCGAAACAAATTCATCCTAGGACTTCTGGATGTCATTGGGTCATTATTCCCAAGTTGAATAGCATGTATCACCTCCTACTTTTTCCGGCCATAAACATCAGTGAAAGACAATACTGGAGATAAATCTCGTGCTTTTGGATAAAACGCTTGAACTTGTACTCTATGGAGAGCAGTCCTTCGCTCAAGGTCGTAGGAGTAAGACGATCTGATCGAGACTTCACAACAATCCCAATGCCTGTACGGAAAAGATGAATGACGTTTGAAACTTGAACATTGCAACGTACTAGTCCCTGAGCAAAGCTGCTAGATTTTTGTTGAGCTGGTTTTGAACATACAGTATAGGCCAAGAATTGGCACGATGTATCGTGATTGCTGCATGTAGACAGAATATTCGGGCTCATTGAAGCGGGAAAGCCACAACTCATTCGATGCATATTCCACTGCAGGCTGTATGCAGCTTTTGTTCGAGGCAAGCCACATATTTACCTCGATCCAAGGTCTCAGAACGTGATTGTTGTGCCAGATGGCAAGCAACATCGGCCATCCGAGGGACAATCCTGTCTTACGGCAGCAAGATTCCTGAAGTGGCAGTCAAATCAATGGGGCTCTCTGAAGATGTTCAGCAAAGCTTAAATTACATTGTGGAGAGAATTGGCGAAGTATGGAAGATTCCGATCGCTGCGATTGTCTGTGGATCCGGTCTAGATGGCCTTGCCGGTAAATTGACAGGATCTGTCGAGATCCCTTACGTGGACATACCACATTTCGCAGTATCTACAGTTCATGGACATGGATCAAAGCTTGTCTTTGGCTATATCGGAGATAGGCCAGTTATCGCCATGGTAGGCCGTTTCCAGTGAGTCAATCTGTCCTATCGACGGCAATCAAGCTAGAGAACTTTGCTAAAGTGCTCGGTTACTACGAAGGATATTCGATCCAGGCCACAACATATCCTGTAAGAGTCTTCGCAAAGATGGGCATCAAAAACCTGTTTGCTACAAATGCTGCCGGTGGATTGAATGACTCATACAAAGTAAGCATTGTATCTCATGGTATTGCTGGTGCTGATCTTCCAGGGTAAATTGCACTGTATAGATGTAATCAATTGAGAGGCTGATAGTCGCAAAGTCGGAGACCTTGTGCTTATCAGTGACCATATCAACTTGCCTGGTCTTTCTGGGACTAGTCCACTCATAGGCCCAAATGAGAACGACTTCGGCCCGAGATTTGTTCCATTGTCGGATGCATATGATCTCCACTTACGCCAAATTTGTCATAAATCTGCTCTCTCGATCAAAATGGAACGACGATTGCTCGAGGGAACTTATTGTTATGTATGTGGACCTACGTAAGTAAGCCCGAAGTGCGTGCTTTTACCGGACTTACAGATGAGTTATGAGACACGGGCAGAAAGTCGAATGTTGAGGTGTCTTGGAGGTGATTTAGTGGGTATGTCGACTGTCGCAGAAGTTCTAGTTGCAAGTAAGTTCAAAGAGAAAGTTGTAGTCATGCGCTAATGTGCTAGGACATTCTGGCATGAATGTGCTTGCCATCAGTCTAGTAACCAATGCTGCCGTAATGGCACCTGTTCCAAGGGGTGACAATTTCTCTCTGGATTCCACATCGATGAAGGATGGCTTGGCAAATCACGAGGAAGTCCTGTCTGCAAGTCGTCTTGCAGCAGAAGATCTGCAACACCTGATTCGTGAAGTTACACTTAGTTTGTAATAGAAGTAAAGTAGCACAGTTTTAAGGTCTATTGAGATTTCTGTTTCAGAATTGAGTTTTAGCAGACTGCAAAATTGCTTGCATACAGTCATTTTGTCATATGATCGAAGAGGAAAGAAAGAGAAAAACCTGGATCGATCAATGAAGCCCAAAAAATGGAAACTTACGATGGTTTTGGATATCGTGGGAGAAAGTGGCATGAACATCTTCTGGCTGGCATTGTTGTTACTAAGTCTGATAGAAACACTACGATCTGTTATGAAGTTCGCAACAAGCCTTGTGTACTTTGCGCTCCTTCTCGAATTTTCTCGTATCTGATCACACTACTGCGTGTTCAGCAGACAATGTTACGGTAGTCACAGATAGAACGCTGTCGAACATGAGTAATTGAATCCTGACCTGTGATATCTAAAGAGCTGTCTGGGATACCTCTGACAACAATTTTGTATGATGAGACTTCACTAGCAAGGCATATGTGGTACTTATGCCATACTTATGCATTGTCGACCACATAGATGCGTAGTTCAGCACATTTCGTGGCAGCACGCAAGTGATTGAAATCGAAAGTAATTTTGAATCAATTTCACTGCGGAAAGATCTGCGTCACGAGTTAGCCAAGCAGCCCAGGTTTGGTTACCCTGACATCACCTCGCGCCAGCATTTCCCCATTCTTAGCTTTAGTAAAACGACGACATATACGATACTCGTCCTCGACCGTAGATACAATTCATTGCTCGCGCAGTTGTCTCATGTTCAGCGCGCGTTCAGAAGTCAAGTCTGAACAGCCCTCGGAATCTCCCGAGCCGTCAAGAAAGCGCTATGAGGATGAATCACTAGAGGAAGACGAAGAAGAAGACCCCAAGTCCCCCAAGTCCAACAAAGCGAAGAAGCTAGCTAGTGGGAAGCGTGCAGATCAGAATCGAAAAGCGCAGCGAGCTTTTCGTCAACGCAAGGATAAATATATAAAGGACCTAGAGTTGCGCTCTCAGGAGCTGGACATAGCCAATTCGCTTATCATTCAGCTTAAAGAGGAAAATGACAGACTGAACGAGATTGCGAAGTCGTTCCACAGCAGAGTTGGGGAACTTGAAACACAATTGTCGCAGATGGCCTCCACGTCGTCACATTCTCAAGCACGCAGGGGCTCAGTTTCTGCACGTTACAAGGCATCTAGTCCTCGACCAGAGGACTCTTATTACTCATCGAGGGCCGGGTCATCACGCAACCAGAATCCCCAACCATTTGCATCCCCTAGTCATTCCGGCGCTGTATACTCGCAATCTCAGGGTTTGATTTGAAACAGTCTATGCGATTTCAAGACTATTGCAGGTGCCCAATGTGCACAACCAGGCTGAGATGAGGCGTTTTTGAGTTTTGTTGCCTGGTGCATAAGACACCAGACGACGGAGACCATTCAGGCGAAAGTTATGATTATGATAGGATTAATTTGCCCACTAAAGGGACGAACTGGCCCTTCGCTATTTGTTATGAGAATGGAGCAGGAGACTCGACAGCATAAGTTCCAAAATTGCACCTTGGCTGCGACAATAAGACATACATGATCGAAGCCTTCATTCTCAACGAGAGTCCAGATCCCTATACAAATATTTCCTTTGCACGGTGCTTATCTGTGAATGCTGTTCACTAAGCTAACCTGAGATACTGACTTAGTATCGCATATTGAGCACCAGATCGTGTTTCAATACAAGGATAAACTCATGCTTGAATAGCAGATGATCTAGAATTCTACAATTTGTGCTCATAGCTGGATTCCTTCGTATCTTAGATTTACAGCTGCATGGCAGGCGCCTCTGATCTTTTCATGATCAGGCTGAGTGTTTCTCTGGAAAACATCAGCTGCTGCTTTGTTATGAGCACTATAACAGTTTTTCCGCCACCTCTCACATTTTTCCCCTGGGTCATAGTCAAGAGGCTTCTCGAAGCTCTACGAATAACATACGATGGACGACAGATCAAGCATGCACTTGAATAGAAGGATATCAGCTGTTCCAGAAGCATCGGTATTCTCAAGCTATCCTAATCGTACTTCGATATCGCCAGATCGCGTAAGATAGAGCATACTTCGGCCAGATGGTTGGTTCTTACCATTTAGTTCATCAGTACTCCTTCGCGGGTCAAGTACAACATTGACACCTCCGCAGCATCAGGGGTGAACGACTTGACCATGGGCAAAGTACTTCAACTCACCGAGGGACCATTCAGATCTCGTGGTGACGTAGATGAAGAGCTCGAACATGGCACACTCAGACCGAAGCAGACTCCGACGCATGGAGTTCGTACCCCTCCAATTGAGATTAGACCATTCAAGATACTCGACGCTGTTCGGCTGCTACACTCCTAATACTGCTCCAGAACTAAAAGTCGTAGCCTCGACGTATGTATTTTCTCGCTCCTACTGGATGTGCCTTGCCATATTTGACGTCATAGTTTCGACTGACTTCTATTCCTCGATACTTGCATGGAGTCCAGATGCTCAATTAGCTGTGGCTCTAAGACGTGATGTACACTTGTGGAGCGAGCTTAGTGGACAGGACAAGATAAGCGGCAGCTACATTGATGTACAATCCGGTGTGGAAGAATATTATGCAAATGTCTCGGCTCTGTCCTATAGTCTCAACAACAAATTCTTGGCTGTTGCGCGTAAGGATGGTTTGGTGCAAATCTTTCCGAGATTACATGACATTATCTGTGGTACGATGAATGTCGTGGGGGATGTTGCATGCCTGGCTTTCAAGCCCAACAAGGCAGGAGCTGATGGCACCGATGATACCACTCATTTATTGGTAGGTGCCCATCTTGGTAAGATCTACTATCTATCAGTACAAGTCCTTCCAAAGGACGGCATCCGGAACATTCAAGTCTCCTTACTTTCGATCATCAGCTCTGGTCACTCTGAGCAAATCACGTATGTTGTGTTCGTGGTATGAGAAATGTGCTTCGCTGTAATTCTCGTAGAGGTCTTGCTTGGGATCATGCCGGCGACTTCTTCGCAGCAGGTGGTAATGATAATCAAACATGTGTACTCAGTATGGAAGACCCATTGCAACCGGTTTTTCGTTATTTGCACCGCGCGGCAGTAAAAGCTGTGGCTTTTTGCCCATGGTGTCCCCGGATACTAGCTGCTGGTTTGTCCTCTTTTCGCATGATAGATGCTTGAGCTCACTTTTAGGTGGTGGAAGCCAAGATCGGAGAATCCTTTTTTTCGATATCTGTTCTCAAACATTGCTCCAGACATTGGAAGTGCATGCCCAAGTCACTACAATCATCTGGTCAACTGAGTACAAAGAATTTGCAGCTACCTTTGGATTTTCTGCCAATTCTGCCAAGGAAAAGATAAAGGGTAAATTGCTTTCACAGAAATCAACACTTCTACTTCTTATTCTTCATTATATACGTGGCCTGGGTTACGGTGCATTATTGCCTCTGCTCTGCCAATATATCAGCACACGACATGTAGGGCTACGTATGCTGTAAATTCCTTGCGATACTGCTCTACACATGGCTACAAGGGCGGCGAGGATCTTATAGTAGCAAGCACGTGCGTTGATCTGAACAACTGAGGTTTATTGATATTTTGAGCCTCGCTGATGGAACAGGGACCAGACCATTCGTTTCTATCGCTACTTTAGTGTAACTAGAGCTCGGGAGCATAAAGACTTGGGGCTCGGAGGTGGTCGTATCTTAGCTGATGCAGACATCGAGCTTGACTTGGCAGATGTGAGATGAAAGGCATGGTGCTGTCCATCACGGCTCTGACTTTCGCTTGACTCTGCCGTTGGTCAGGCAATAGTGCCAATTGAATACGATTGCATGATGTAGAACGCCAAATTACTGATTCACATCAAACATATCACTCCAAAAGATGTGCAATCTTGATCGCAACGGATTCCCTTCAGCATGATGCTCAAATTGCCATACATAATGATAGCTATGAATCATACAGTCTTATTACGAATCTCGGTCACAGAGCGCTATGTAGTGCTGCAAAACAATTCTGAATTCGTCCGCATCTCGAAACTCTTTCGTGTTTGCCAGAGCATGATAGCGAAGGACTATGCAACGTATTGCTGCCCGAGAGAGGTCAAAGTCGATCCTGGCACACGTCCGTTGAGTAATTCAACATCGGTTCCCAAGCTAGCATCAGTGATAGGCATAGCACCAAAGAAGGCATATTTCGAGACCCACGAAGTCTGCTCGAGCCATGCGATTGCTTGAGCATTGAAGGCAGCGACTTCACTTGCGGACGGGTTTGTCGCTGCATTCCAGTTGGTGCAACCAATTTCGGTGATAAGTATGTTATAAGTTGGAAAGGCTGCATGAATAGCCTCCATCTGCGATTGAAACATGGCAAAATTTGGTCCATAGAAGTGTACTGCGAGATCGGTAATTCCGCAATCAGCACATTGAGCCATGAAAGATTGCAACCATGGAAGACCGTCCCCACCATTAGTGATGGCAGGAGAAGAGAGCATGCTCAAAGCACCAGATCTGATCAGAGGAGCAAGAGTGCTCTTGTAGTCAGCGGCTGCGTCGGAAGGGCTGATACCATTCTGCTCAGGCTCATTGTAACCAAGAAGCTTTGAACCCTTGGCGAGTGATGCAACGCCAGCAAGATCGCCTCTAGACTTGACCATAGGATAAAAATCCATGCTGGAGGAGAACGAGGACGAGAGGCCCCAGTTGTAACCCCAGCTCAAGCTTGAAAACAAAGTGTGAAGCGAGGGATCATTTCCCTGATCCCAGGCCAATCCTTTCTTGGATCCGGTGGCACCTGAAGCAGGCACAACGCTCGAAGCAGTCGTTTGAGCAGCAGCCGCGGCCTTACTATTCGGATGAGTATAGGCAATTTTCTTCTAGCTTCCAATGGGATTGCTCACGTTGCCACGGGTTCTGCTTGAACGACGGCCTGTGCAGTCTGTGCTATTGCTGGAGCAGCAGCGGCTGGAGTCGCGACCTGGGCACTGGCTTTGTTCTGGTGCTAATTAGAGATTACCAACTGCTGACAACCAGTATAGCTTACACCAAAGACGGAGGCCCAGTCAATTGCATTCCAGTCGATCTTGGAATAATCTACATCGCGTCTGGCATGTGAGTGTCCACGTCGGTGCTCAGATGCTGGAGGGTATCAGTAAAGATTGAAGATTATGCCAGAATCAGTAACATACGAAGTGCATTAACGACTGCCACAGCGGCGATTGCGGCTGTAAAGATAGTCTGCATGATCGGACGACGAAAGAGTGTGAAGGTAATCAAGTATAGCAAAGAAAGAGTGTGTCTACGGCTCAAGCAAAGGAGTGTTGTAGTCGTGCTGCTGGATCTGAGGAGATATAGGAAAGGAAAAGCCCAGACACTTATTCCCCGAAACGCACACCCTGAGCGGATGTGACTTGGACTCGAGCCATACATTCCGCTGATCGCAGATCGATCAAAGCCCATTTCCACTCTTTCAATCTCAGGCTTGCCCAACGAGGAGGGCAGCATTGGCAGGAGCCAAAATGCGCGCCCCAAAACAACCCACATTTTCTCGGGCTTCCACGCGCGTCGTCCGGAGGGACGAGACCTTGCACAGGGCGTTCCGAAGGGCTTCAAAATTCATGTAAACAAGCGCTTGTGACACCGCGTTTCCACCACGAGTCATGATCGTGTCGAGCGACATGACCTTGTTCGCACGAGCAGAGAGACGATTATGTCGCTCACTTGCAACAGGATCGCTCGTCTCCGACCAGCTAGACACTCCTACTCACAGAGCTTCGGGTACAACCCTCTTCTGCTGAGCATGTTGATGCTTATGCCTTGAGAGTCAAGGTGACCACGGAAGGCATCTGCAATCACCTACATACTTATTTGTGGGTGCTCCAGAACTCTGTAGGCATAGAATCTGCAAAAGCTGAAATTAGCCCAGAATGCGTTGACAACTTTTGATTCTGTCAAGCTTTCATTGGTATATCCGGCTCAATCTTGGAACTAAAGACTGTTGCGAGGGTCTTTTTTTGCAAATAATATAGCTAGTGCAAATACCTCTTTTAGTATGACAATTTACTCGAAGCCTGACGGGAGTGCTCGAAGCTCTCGAGTCTCCGTCAAACATCCATTTAGAGGATAACATGAATGACTTGATGCCGTCGTGGACTTGAACCTCAATCCAGTAATAGATGTCCTTGCAATTGAGATGTGGTTGCTGCACATATCGGTAACGCATGAGGATCTTTAGTTTACTCAATCTAGGCGGCGCCACGAAATGACTGATCAGGTCTCAATTAAGATTACAACCGTTGAAACGCCATGCTAATTTCACTTTAGGGTGTCAAGAAGTCATTTGTATGGGAGTTTTCTCGCTTGACAGATGAGTCTCGGCATAGACTTGCACAGTAAACTATCCATTAGTCTGCAAGGTCGACATGGCACCGAACAGGCCTATACCTGGAGAGTAATTGACTGCAAGTCATGTGACCACCACCAGTCATGATTTCCCCACTTTTCCCACTTTTGGTGAGCTTCGCTTAGCTCGGAGATAATACATTCCTCGGACTTTTCTTTCCTCCCACAGAATAGAGCCTGCAGTCCGATAAGAATGCATTGTCATTTGCTACGCACTTTTACCCCTTAGCTCCACTTACCCGCTCTTTGGATCGGAGCATTCCAGGAAGCGCAGTCTACGTCACCTGCCGCCTCAAACTAGATTGCTAGTGCTAAGTAGACAGTTGTGGAGTAACAGCTGACCGCTTGGGAAATGAAGAGTATCACAAGATCCTTCGAAGAGGTTTTGCGCAGCTCTGATATGTCCTTCGAGCACGTTACGTTGGCCACTACGGCTCATAAATCCCACTGCCTGTCTCAACAGAGACCTCGTGCAAGATATGTATAGAACGTCAAGACCTCATGGTGTGTTTACACTCTGTATGATCACAGATGACATACGAGACTTAGCTGCCGCCTCTAATCTAGGTCTGTGCGTTCGTGGATTCATATGATCTAGATTCAAATGTATTGCATTGCATATTACGCGAATCGGGTTCAGTCGTATCGCAAGATTTACCATTGGCTGTGCTCATTCACCCTCGGCAGTATATATCCAATGCTAGATAAGAAAGTGTCGTAGTTCTGATATTTGAAGCGAATGAACAAAGATTTCCTTGTCTCTTATATACAAAATCTCTAGAAGTACTTCTTCATGTGCCAGAACAGGAAGTCCAAGAGAAGAGCAAGATTTACCATTGGCTGTGCCCACAGTAAAGCAAGTCATAAGAGCCACAAACGATATGAGGATGGAGTAAATCGTCGAAGTGATCTGCAAGAGAATCACTGACGAGCATGGACCATGTGGCTCAAGTATTCCCTTGTGCGTCATCAGTTTTCGAGCAATCAAGTGATATATTGACTTGGGCAGTAGGTCCCAACAAGGCAAGAAGAAACCCAATAGGAGAAGTGGTATCTGGCCAAGAGCACGAAAGGCTTCTCCTATACTTCTTGCTCCACACGCTGCGTTGTGATCTGCGACGTCTCACCGACAGCTTCCCTTCGTGTTTCCTTCTTTCTCCAACCAGCAGTGGACAACCACAGCAGTACGAATACGGGATTCTGAAGTAAACTAAGAATACCACCTTCCAGTAGCTTAAAGACCTGCGGCGTCCACCTTCGAGAGTAGTAGTAGTCGCTACCACGATGCGACCCGAGTGTGGAGGAAGTCATGATTCCCATAGCTGCCGGCCAAATAAGTAAGAAGCATGGGACAGAGATCACAAGTGCTCGAACGATCTGCGAGCCTATAAAGACCAACCACTGCTTGAAGTTCTTCTTCTGCGCAGGGACTTCGGCATCTACATAGCAGTACCATCGCAGAAACCTGTTGCTTGGTTGTGGCATGAAAGCGATCGGACTAATGCTACCGCTGTGTATATCCGCGTTTACGCTGATAGCTGTGATGAGCCACGATACAATTGTCTCGATAAATATAGTGACTGCTGCATCTCCTGATATAGTATTCGGAAATCTCCAAAGCGTTATTGGACTTGTCTTCGGATCTTTATTCGCATACATAGCTGGGTACGGTAAGTTAAGTGAGAATCATAGGATAAATTGCACATTACCATATGCTACGGCGAAATTGATCCCACCGGAGATGATGAATGCTCCAATACCATTTTGTATGAAGACGTAAAGGAATTGGCGCGGTGTCCAATGATTCGTGGCCTCGCGCATCTTCATCTGCGGTAGAGGACTACTGGACGAGGCTGAATCGGACGATGCTGCTTCTCGTTTCTTCTGTTTTGAGGAGAATATTTGAGTGCACGCCATTTCCCACTCGACTTGCGCGCCGGCGTAGTGAGATCGAGACAGCACGGCTTCCTTCGTATGCGTTTGTGAGTGTTCTTGACGAAAGAACACACTGACTTGTGATACCTTAGTGGAATTCTGATCAGTGATCGGCTGAGCGACCTGTCAAAAAACGATCGAAACACGCTCACCAATAGTTTTGCGAAATTTTCAGGTCAGAATGACGCCACAAGGTCCAAGACTGAACAACAATAGTCGCGGAAATAGACGTGCCGCGGATGCAGACAATCTTTCGGTACATAATGCAGATGTGACGATCAAAGTCCTCCAGTGCGAAGCAAGACAAGCTTGCACGTTTGCGAGCAAGTATAGTGTTTAGTGAGAAGTATAACACGAGGCACGCAACACGGCAACACGGCAACACACAAATACAAGCATCTTATCGTATTCGTACATAAAACAGAGAGAAGGCCAAGGATGTCGCAATCGGACATACCACTCCGTTTCTCAATAGTAATAGCATGGCCGAGGCAGGAGACCAACATGGGCCTGGGGACCTGGACATGCTTATACCCATGAGTCCATGGTACACCAGAGCTGTGCTCGTGCATTCTGTCTTCTGAGCTCCAACAGGAGCTGATAGATCGGAGGCGGGAAGGGCTACCATATGTGGAATGTGATCTACGACGTCCCGCTATGTTGCGGAACTCCTCCTGTTTCATCATCGTTCACGCACAGCGAGTCTGTGCTCGGAAATCAGAAGCTCACTTTTGCGAATCACCCAAGGTCGAGGACAATAGTGTCAGACTTATAGAGGCACTTTGAATTTAAGGCGCTACCTGCCCGGAGTTCGTCTTGACAAATTATATTGTTCATTCATCTGGGCCGAATCCGACATCAACTAGAGCATCCACAAACGCACACGCAAGCATAGGTCCCGTGTACCCAGTTGTCGACCTTGTAATCAATATCATTCACGATGCGTCTCAGAGTTTGTATAGGAAGCACAAAAGATGATCTACAGGTAATTAATACTTTGATCTGATTTATCGTTACTAAACTCCATGTTAGACAGCTTGGGTAAATGTTGACAGCAAGCCGACCGAAATTGATACCAAGTACTGGGTCGGTCGAGTTCTTGTGCGTGTCAAAGACTTTGACGGATACACCCCAGATGGCAGTCCGCCTGCCACTGACTCAATCTACTTCGAAGGACGAAATCGTCGCTTTCATATTCAAGCGGAAGGCCGTTTCAAACAGCAGTACGATGGAGATGATATATGGTTTGGTACACAATTTGATCACATGATTGGAAATTTTCCTGAGAGTAAGTGCCGTAATACGCCATTTGTAGATGGGTTCTGACGTTGTAAGCCCTATTCAACGCCGGTATGAGGATCGCCAAATACATCGACCCGGCAGTCTTTTATGACAAACACGCTGCGCAGCCGTATATCATGTCTCCATACCTTGCCTGCGTCAACACGTTATCTGCCTGGCCTGCTCCACACCGTCAACACGATGCTGTGCTAGCACTAGAGGATGGTACGGTCTTGATCGACTCAGATGATGAGCACGACGAGACAACAGTCGGAGAATCTGACGTGCCTCGCGAGCTGTCACAGCACGGGAAATCACCGCCGACTCCGATTCGTTACTGGTCCTTTCAAGGCTTTCGTGAGGACGAGACCAGTAATGTGTTGCAGCGAAAGCCTACACTGGAGCAGATTTCAGAGTCAGCCTTGGAGAACACGAACGAGCCAGGAAAGGAAGGTTCTATTCGATCACAATCAACGAGATTCGATGAGGGTAGAATGGTCACTGTTGAACACCCAAATCATCGGGCTGCCTTGACACGTCTTGGGAGCTTCGATCGAGCTTCCTCGGTGAGGCGTTTGTCTATTGCAGGCATGAATCCTACTTTGCAAACGTACGAAGAGGATCTGCTCGATGAAGAGGACGAATCTGAGAGTGGAGATGGTAACGAGTCCTTCTATACAGCAGTGGAATACATCATCGAGAACGAGGTACAGCCTGATGGCACAGTCGTGCCCGTCAAGAAGAAGAAAAAGGGACTGAGCGTCAAGCAAGTGAGGAAAAGTCTACACATCCCTTCCGCGAAGACTGTGCAGAAAAATATGCGAGGGTTGTCCATTAAACGAAAAGATAAGATTGGCAAACGTACAGATTCGATGCTGTCTGATTCCACTTCGCAAGACAAAGTCTCTACCGAAGGACATACCAGTCGCAAGTCCATAGATTTGATGCGCCCTTTTCGTTTCGGTCATCATGACAAAGATCACTCTGCTAATGTGGCATCAAGACCTTCTTCGTATGCTGATCGCACCAGCTCTAGCACTAGCCAGGAGCTTGCAAGGACCCCGATACCAGTCCCAGCGATTTCCAAAATATTGCCTTCTGCAATAACCAATGATCGGGTATCCGCGCCAGGTCTGGATCATAGGCTTGTATCGAATTCTCCCATGGCTACAGCTCCTGTAGACAGTTTAGCACCTCCTATCATCGCCCATGCTTCAGGCACAACCATCAAGCCCTCCTCAAACGACCTGATTGTGCAGGATGACAACTCTGCAGAGGATCTATCTAGGCAGAACAAGAATCTCGAAATTGTAGCAGCGGCAGCCTCTTCGCAACCGATTCAGACCACCAGCAGGCCAAGCTCACTTTCCCAAGACCTTGCACAGTCCGAAATGCCTCACTTCTCCGGCGCCTTGATAAGCAGAGACTCTGAGCAGACCTCGATGTCAACGAAGACGACTAACAGCACGGAGAAGCAAGCTAGCAGGATTCACAATCTGGACGATGAATTAGGACCGTGGAGATTTAGCAATCCGAAGGTTGAGCCACTCGAAGACACTGCTTTCATCTTCGGCGACACGACATACTCTGTCAAGGAGAGAAGGAAGTATTTTGCGAAAAGTCTTGAGAACCGCAAGCACTTTGAATTCGACACAGATATTGTTTATTGCATGAGTTTCTTCCTGCCATATATGAACTTCAACAACTTTGAACTCAAATTGGGGCCTCTGGGAGCGAATTTGCACAAGTACGTGAATGACCAGCCGGTGAGGTACATGGCAAGATGTGCAAGTCGGCCGGAGGAAGTCTTCTTCATGATAGAATTTAGCCTTGAATAGTGCACAAAACATACTGCTTGGCTATCTACTATGATCAATGCAATATTGCACCTTTCAAATTCACAAGTCGTTGAAGAGCTATATTGGATGACACATTTCGGATTGTAGTTTCCGTTATCCATGTCTCCATGGTAAATGCAGGGTTTTTGAGAGATTCCCCGAATTAGAACACGAGTACACAGGAGCTGTGACTGGACACTCAGGGACGTCAATCGTGCTAAAATATACTAGCGGTGGTGCACGTCCCCACGAATCGTCAACATGTCACTTGCTGTCAGCAAACCACAATCTGATCTTTCTCTGCTGTCTAAGCGGCCTAGACTGGTCTCTTGATGAGGTCAAGTCCTCCAAGGCCTTGTCATATAGGCAGACCTTGGACGAGCGCATGACTACCCCGCCACCTGTCTTTGATCCGATGCGTGGCTTCAGCCACCCGAGCAACTATCTGTCCGTCGTAGCTTTTTTCCACTGTTCTCCCGCTGATTACGCTGATTCGTGTGAGGACTCAGAGTGTCGGGATGCTCTACGATTGGGCGACTCTGGAGGATGAGCGGCGCCACATCGGACAATTGTTGCTTGTGAAGCGCCTTATACGCACAGTCCTGACGCCTCATGCAGGGGTCTGTTCGCATCCGGAAGACGTCCCACGACACAGTGTCCATACAATTCTCCTTTGAGTCTTGTCGAAGGTCGGAAAGGGAAGTAAGAGCCAGCCTCAGTGCTGTAATTAAGGTTGCGAAGCATGTAAACGGTTCACCCATCCTGTGAAACTCATTGCCGTCGTGAATCAGAAAATCCAGGGAGGTCTCTAGCGTCTACGGCAACTGGAACCTGGTGTGCGACACAACCATACTCTGGCCCAAGTCTCAAACATATCCTTGTCTCACTTATCCTCAGGTCTCATAGCACGCTCCCATACAATTGGTGAACTGGGTATAGCCTGTTATCGATGTCTGCATACGCGCGACCAGATCGTACAGTCTCTGGACGAAGTGACCAACATTCATCCTACGACCACTACGCAACCGAAGGTCGTTCCCATCTTCATCATCAGGTGAGTCATGCACGATCAGGGAATCCAGGCCAGTCGACAGCCTATCCGCGTGAGGTGCCTCGCTATGATCCTACAATCTCTCGACTCAGTATACCCCAGCTATTGAGCCATGGGCCATCCGAAGGTGGAGCTGGTACGACATTCTCCGTACAGGTCACCAACATCAGCCATGATCCACGGGTCTATCGATTCGTCTTTGGACAACAAAAGGTCTCCACGTTCCTTGAGCGGTCGCGGACCGACAACGACGCCTCGGTCCTCGTTGCACAAGTGCCCACCTTTCGAGAGACGAATTGGTGGAGCAACAGAGTTCCAGTTTATCTTCTCATCACGGACGGACAGACTGATGAGAACATTCATTCAATGCAAATTTGCGAATTCTACTACAATGAGTCCTCCAGTCCCCGGAAACGAGCTCGTGAGGAGATTGAGACTCTCCAGGTGGAGAGCGCATTGAAACGTCCCTCAGCTCATCCTGCCTATGTCTCTGACTTCAATGCATTGCCGGCACCAGCGTATCAGTCACCGTACAGCCAGGAGAATTCCTATGTCAGTGGCCATCGTCAGACACAGAGTCAATCCTATAGGCAGCCAATGACGTCCAACCCGATTCCGTACTCAACCATCCCTGTACAGCCATACAATCGTGCACCACCTCCACCACAAGAGAGACAATATCACCCTGGTTCTGCCTTTTCACAGCAGACCTCCAGTCAAGTAGAATCGGGCAATCTGCGCTACATTGCCGAGCCTCAGGACCAGCGATCAGATCTCATTCGACCTGCACAAGACTTCAGAGAGACCCCAGTGCCGTTCTCTGCCAGACCGGGCCAGAGATCACCGATTTCGGCACCAGTCTATTACCAGGGATCTATAGCGTCATCTCCGGCGACATGGAGGTCGCCAGGGCATACAGCAGGAGCAAATGTCTATGTCTCTCCACCACCTTCCTCGAGTCTCTCCAAAGCCGAGACCCCATACGACAATCTCGCCCCTCTCGATGACGGGGAGGATCTTCACGCACCCATACTTCAGAGGACGAGCACATTGTCGAGTAGTTCAAATCGAGCCACTACTCCAGCAAAGAGTATCTCAGATTGGCTTCCCTCGAATAGAGCCAAGCTGGAGCTTTTGGGCGACCTAGATGACATGTCTCGAAATTGGTCAGCTGATGAATTTGGCATTCGACGACGACTCGTCCAATTCTGGCGTCGTCAGGAGGGAAACGTCGTGAAGCTCAACTTTCGGCCGGTCGAACCAGGCAGCGTGCGTCCGCCCCACGCCATTATCATCTCCTGTATCTATTGGGAGGAGCGACAGGAATGTTTCTTCACTTCTGTGGATGCGATCCATCTCCTCGAGAGCGTGGTCGGCAACAAGTTCTCAGTCGAGGAGAAGAATCGGATCAGGAGAAATCTCGAAGGCTTCAAACCGTTAACCGTGAGCAAGGGCAAACTAGACTGCGAGAACTTCTTCAAGCTCATCATGGGATTTCCCGTGCCCAAACCGAGAAACATCGAGAAGGACGTAAAGGCATTTCCATGGCGCATCTTGACCAGTGCCTTGCGCAAGATTATCGGCAAGTATTCGGCGAGTTATGAAGGTCTCACAGAGGCCTCTGCATCTTCCGAAGCACCGCATCAAGAGAATCACCAGGAAGGCCGCGAGTCGAGCGAACTCGACTCGAGCCATACGCGCATGCCTCCCCCGACACTGCACTCGCGTATGCGGACAAACGAGTCTCCGCTGGAGGAGAAACCCAAGGGCGGTCTGCTAGCGGATGTGCGCCATGACTCGGAACTGCCTCACTTCAGAGGCTTCACTGGTGCCGTCGGGCCTGATGTAGTCAAGTCGCAAGCACCCTCCCCTCCTCGAAGTGCCGGTGGTGGTGGTGGTGTTGGACCGGCGGCAGGTCTCAGTATCCAAGTTCCACCCAGACCCTCCGACTCCCTGCCCGTCCTCGATGGAGCTGCACCGCCTGCCACGAGCGAATTCGAGCGACGGCCCTCCGCAGCAGGCGGCAGTTTCTTCCCACTCTCCGGTATCTCCAACGTCGACTTTTCAGACTTCTTCCAGTCACCGGGCATTCAACCCACCACGGGATCAGCCTGGCCCAGTCTCAACTCGCTCTTTCCTCCGCCTTCAGCAGGCCTGGGTCCCGACAACACAGCTCCCAGAAAACAGTGACCGGGCTTGACGAGCGGGATTCTCCCCCACCCTCTGATCCTCTCCACCTGGTTTTAATAAGCTTTGTAATATTATGGGTAACAAGCTTGTACAGTATATTCTTTCGTGTATAGTTTCTTTTCGTTCTCGATGGGAATCGCTTCAGGAGGCGCATCATGGTCCGTAATCATCACGAAGCGGGATTCAACTTGGGGCCTAATAATTCATTGTACTTAATGTTTAAAGAAACCACTCTAATGTAATGGGACTACAAAATTGTGTTACTGCTTCTTCTTTTGTGTTGAATTCTCGTAATATGGCAAGAAGTCTCTTAGTTATTCTTTTGCATGTTCACAGGATTACGTGCACTGAGCTCAGATTATTTGACTTTTGTCAATCTGTAGATGTCATTGCTCCATCAAGTCGTGTGATCCCCTCTATGTTTTTGTGATCATTTCTCAGGCCTCGTCATCGTCTAGCGCATCTACGGCAGCACGGTACTTCCGCTGGGAGTCAGCCATGTCAAGGAAAACCTTGTACTTGACTCGTAACAACTTTGTCTCCTCTTCATCTTCGCTCGGATAGACAATCTTGCCACTCTTTGACATTCGCGCCATCACGTCCCAGAGAGGTTCCCCAGTGCTGGCCTGAACACCAAGGAAAGCCGAACCAAGCACGACAGCAGCATCAATATACTCTGGCATGACCACAGGCAGCCCGGTACAAGATGCCAGAAGATGCATCAACAGTGGATTCTTGCACTGACCACCAGACATGAAGATACTCGTAATTTGGTGACCAGCCGTATTCAGAGAGTCCACGATATGTCTAGTCTGCATGCCAATCGCCTCGAGTGCAGCATAGTAATGTGTAGCAAGGGCATCGATATCAGAATCCATGCCTAAACCCACAATGACTCCACGCATGTCTGGATCAGCCAGAGGGGAGCGATTTCCATGATAATCCGGATACAGGAAGGTGTGTCTAATAAGGTATGCAATAGAGGGTGCGTCGACAGCCGCCCTGATGGATTCAAGACGTCTATTCAAGAACTCGAAGATCCCATAACCAGCCTTGGCAGCTTCTTCTTCTGCGATCTTTGATGCGCCGTGAGTTGTTAGGATGTGATGAAGGAGTGAGCCCGTAGCTGATTGTCCACCTTCAGCCATCCAATAATCTGGAATGAGTGCGCCCTTATAGGGTCCCCAAACACCGGGAACGAATACTGGATTCTTGGATATTGCTAAGTGACAAGTCGAGGTTCCAGCAACTGCAGCGAGCCTATGTGATGCTAATTCGATAGCTGAACCACTCTGGTGATCGTTTCCGGAAACAGCAAGCTGTTTGAACTTCTCGTCCAAGTTCTCGGGGTCAACTTTGGCTCCAACAGTACCGGCCCAACCAGCATAAGCGTCGATAACTCCCGAGCCCACGGGTGTACCCGGCTTGAGACCCATTTGCGCGGCAGACTTCTCGGTGAGACCGCCAACAAATTCTCCAGCAGAGAGATATCTGCCATTCTTGCCAGGAATACCACCGATGGCAGCAAAGTCCTCGGCATTGAAATCATCGAGGCCAATTTGAGAGCAGAAATCCCGTGACCAACCTTCTGAGGAATTATCCACACCAATTGGAACGAAACCCATCTTACACACAGTTGAACAATTCGACCGTGCCTCATTTCCAGTAGCTTGGAATGTCAGATAATCTGGAAGATCATAAAACTTGCATTTTCTGAAGATATCGGCAGGCATATGTTCTTTCAGCCATAATATTTTTGGCATTTCCATTTCTGTTTTTGTCAGTATAAATTGCCATCGGATAATCTGTGTAAGCATAGAAGACTTACCCAAACTCATGGTCCCTCCAACATATCGGAGTAGGTTGTGACCGGTCGCATTGATCCGATCTGTCTGATCTCGAGCTCTGTGGTCGGCCCCTATGTCCAGTCAGCCAAGTCATCTACCTGATAGTCATTCTAATAACACACAAAGAATTACGCTATGGGTTGTGTCAGTGAAATGGGGACCTTGCACAGACATCGGCTCATGTGTGTCCCGATTCAACACCGCCAAAGAACAAGTAGCATCGAAACCTATACCCTTTATGTTTTCCTTCGAAATTCCAGACTCATTCATAACACGAGTTGTGCAATCACATATGGCGCCCCAAATATCCTCTGTTGATTGCTCATAGATGTCGGGGCCAGACCGAAAGAGCTTCGTAGGCTTGCTAGCAATTGATAATATCTCTCCCTTGCTATCGATGATACACGCTCGGGCTGATCCCGTGCCAACGTCGACACCAATATAGAAATCGCCCATGACCTTCTGATTGGTTTCCCTTTGTGAGAGCTGTAAAGAGCTCGTCTTTTCCACTGAGCTTACTCGAAAGTGTCTAAATTGATCGGACTTGCAAGCAGAGCTATTTGCCGGGGGTGATCAGTTGCGCAGGAGTCCTGCACGACTCATGGGGAAGCAGCGTCATAAGTCCAACACTGCGGGAGGCTTCGACGGGACGAGTTCTCTGTCCCGTGCACGACCCTGCTTAGCACTGCCTAGCACAGCTCGTGACAGCCGAGAGGATCGACATGTGCATCCCCGACTAGAAGCACTAGGACACACGTGAAGGCAGTTCTTCAGGGAAAGATCTCGAAGTTGGGTGAGTAATGGAGCTCCAATAGCCGGACCAGGGCTTGAAGAGATAATTGAGGCGCAGACCATTCAAGGGGAAGCGCAAATGGGACGAAGCCGGCTTTGTCTCCCTAGCAATCTGCCACGTAGCAGCGTTCTACACGACCTTCTCAGCAGTAATTTGAGCGCACCTCCCAGAACTTGCCACGTTGGCCAACTCACTCTTACCATATCTTCATTCTGTAGGTTTGGTCGTGCTGTATAAAAGTCTTACCAGCCCTTCTCTGTCTTTCCCTCCCCTGCTAGACTTCCATCGGTCCAGATTGCAACCTATATGAATTCTCATCTGTTCAAGGAGGAATATTCGGAAGACGCGTTGACCATGGATGGCAGGGGGTGCATCGAAACCAGGCTCATCGATTCGCCAAACTCCAGTAAGCGATCATATTCCGGTAACGACTCAGACACATCAGATATGCCTGAAAGGACACGACGGCCCATGCGCAAAAGAGCCAAGACTCAGGAAGAGAAAGAGCAGAGGGCGCAAGAGCGTATCATGCGCAATCGCGCAGCTGCTCAAGTCTCAAGGGAGCGCAAGAGGGAGTATGTGGTTACGCTTGAGGCAGAAAATAAGCAATTGGCCGACAAGGTAGCTTCTCTTTCCTCGGAAAACACAGCTCTCCAGAACTCGGTTTGCGATCTCGCACAGAGGCTGGAATCCATGGAGAAGTTTATTGCAAGCATGTGTGTGGTCGGAACCAGCGACCGAGCAGATCAGATCGATAGCACAGCTTGCCAATCTATCACGCCTCAATCAATCGAAGCTCACCACCCAACACTCTACATCCCTTCAATCGGCACCCTTAGTCCACAAGATATCCAATCTCTCACATCAGCATCCATGGAAATCATCGATTCGCGCAATCCTGCAGTGATTGTCAACGGCCCGCAGCGTCGAACTTCGATGATGACATTTCCATGGATACTTTCTTCTCGATCCCCGTTCTACAAGCAAATGGAGATACTTTTGCATTGGACGATTATGCGGGAGATAGCTTCGCAGCTTATTGTAATCCGATTTCGGAATATTCTGGCACCGCAATGTCATCCTTCTCAGCGGCAATTTCTGCATAAGATCGGTCCATCGGCGCTTCGCAGCGACGAGGACCAGATCAGCAGGAAGTCCTGAGAAACATTTTCGTTGCGGTGCTTAATTCGGAAGATTTGGTGACACTAGCTGTGATTGAGTAGGAGAACAAATAGACTGGTACCTCAGCAATACAGTTGGACTTCAAGGGTGGTGGGTTTACAGGTTTCATTAGGCGGTGGCACTTTCATAGATCTGTTGTATATAATGCCATCGAGGCTCGAAATATCCCAAAACCCTGCTATTCGCCACTTTGTCTTCTACACCAAGCATGTATGTACCCGGGTGATTGTCGAACAATTCATAGCAGCCGCACTGTATGCTATGGCAGAATCTACTCATTTTCAGGTTCTGATGAAGTACTGTCTGTACCTGGGCTGTCAATATATTCTCTGCACGTGACATTCACATGATCCTTGTAATGCATTCTTGTGCCAAAATGCATGTGAAAGATCTTAAGGTCATGATGCAGAAGACCTCACACATCCTCCGAATGCTTGAACGTCATACGTGAAAAGAATCAGTATCGAGGATCTTCTCCGTCAGTTCGTCAAGAGGCGCTAGCGACGCGCTACAATCGCAAAGCATAGCATCGCGAATAAAGTCTGGTTCTGAGTACTCTATTTCGCAAGTCGTGCAATACACAGGATCTGCGCCAAATTGACCACTTGTCACTCCCAGCCAGGGCGACAACAAATCTTAAGCGCCGACTTTTGTGGCAGGTCCAATTCGCAGGCTCTTGACCATACCTTGCCTCTACGCGCGACATGCTCAGGGCAACAGATTCGACACTACAAAATCAGTCCGAGCAGATAGGAACAGGAGAGCCTGTGCCACCTCCGCATGGACAGCTTTTTGCTGGACACGAAGTTGCTGCTTTTGAGAAATTCATCGACAATCTAGCTACCGAGAATGAGTTCCTCTTCCACCCGAAAGTTCCAGCTTCCCTAAGCTGGGATGGTTTCCAGACGACAAAGAATCAAGGCTTCGATGAAGTCAAGCATTCTGGCCTTCAGTTTGGTACAGATACGCATTTTTCCCAAGAAGGTTATATCGCTACACATCGCTACGTTCCTGCTGGTTACGGGCATGTTCATCCCCACTCCACTGCTCAGAGAGCTCAACGCTCCTCCAGTTCTTCGCAGAGTCATTCTCGACGAACATCATTACACGGCAAGAGCAACGCTTTGAACTTCGGTTCATCGCTTCAAATCGATGCTCCCGAGCTTGCGTCAAAATCTCCCGCCACAGACAAACACCTCCTCGTAGATACTAGCAACGACGTGCGCTTTGCGACAACAACAGGACAGTCGATAAATCGAGCACCAGGTCATACCAAACTGGATCCTTTATCGCTGGTCACAGCACATCGAGACTTCATACCAATACCCGCGGACTCTTTGCAGACACAGGGATACTATCCCCACAACGATAGTTCAGTCTCATTCCTGGGTTACAGCGCTCAGCCTGACCGCTGGAGTGCCGCGGGATCAGAAACGCCGCAGTTTGGACAGGATTATGCCTTGCCACAGGATGACAACTGGTCTAGAAAACGTTCTGAAAGTCTTGATGTGAAGGAATCCTTGAAGAAGGTCAAAACTGAGACAGGTTCAGCTACAGGAAAACAACCTCTCACAGCAGGTAAGCTCTTCTCTCAGGTAAACTTCTTGCCTGCTTACTAATGATTTCAAGCACAAAAACGTCAAAATCACATCTCATCAGAACAACGACGTCGGAATTTGATCAAGGACGGATTCAATGATCTGAGCACAATAGTACCCAAAGTCGCAGCAAGTGCAAGCAAGAGCACCATTTTGCACGAGGCAATCAGATTCATCCAGAATAACGAGGCAAGAATTGCTGAGCTGCGGCATGAAATCGAGACAATCAGATCAAAGAAGAACATTGTCGGCACATGACAGAAGAAATGAACTCGGTGTAGAATTTGCGTTGATAGTTGTGCTTGGCTTCAATGCACAGGAGTTGCTTTTATAGCGTCTGCGAGATCTCCTATAAGGATGAATGAAGTAAATTCGTGATGTGGAATCTGAGCTTCGCATTCTGCACATATCTAAAATCTGACTTCAGTCTGCAGATGCAGCCTATATTGAATGCTGTGATCAGACATGTTTCAGAAGCTTGAATTGTTTATAGGACGGTCGAGTCTCCCTACCGATCAAGTTTCACACAGTCTTCTCTAGTAAATGGAATTGCTCATCGTATTCAAGTATGCTCAAATACGATTGTGAAGTATCAATTTCACGCAATTGTCGACTGTATCAGCCTAGTTCTGACTCTCGAAACCGCCTTGTAAATATTGACAATTTTCCCTGCATCGTTACTTCACCTTTCGTGCTGAGATACAGATGGCCCCCTGAGAATTGGTTATGCGGACTCAAACAGCAGTGCGTACAAGAATACCTTGTGGTAATGCTCGATCACGAACTATCTCAAGCCTTACATCCACTTCAATCAATTTTGCGACTCGCGAGCACGACAAATTCACCCGAGGAACCGTAGACTCGAATGTATCAGGAGCACGAGTAATTCCCAGAAGTGCTTGGCTTGCGGGATTCTCCAGATTGTATTCTAGTGTGTCTTCCACACCTGGAGTATCGCCCGCACACAGATTGCCACAAGAATCCATCACATCGGCACCGAACGAACGCACTGGAGTGCTGCCAACCGAAGCAGAATGTATAAATGCTATACTAAGCACAAAAATATATATTGATACTCAAAGTCCTCGCTCAAACGATCCTGTTAAGCAATCGGACTTTGACCTTGCAAATGATCTTGCAGTAGAGCATCTACTTGGCAGATTACTGGCAGATGGTACACACCCTTCCAGGAAGGTTCTTGAGCACGCTCTTGCACTCGCCTGCAAAGCACATAACAATTCACATATCGACCGCCTTGTCGCCTTGCATGCACAATACTGGATTCGCCTCTCTGAAAAATCGATTGAGCTTATTGGCGCTCATTACTGTGATACTGCTGCATTCGAGCAGTGCATAGCTTTCTTCGACAACGAGAGCAAGAATGGTCATCTGATTAATGCAGCTTCCTGGTCGGCACTGATCATCGCTTTGCTTCAGCATGACGAGTGTGCTACAGCGCTAGAATGTCTACAACGCGTTGACAGCATGAAGCTCAAGCATCCAGTTCTTACTCTGTCCTCTGAAATCTACTATGATGCTCTAGTGTCGGCGGCAGATAACTACAATGTTGATGCGCTTCAGTGGTTATGGAACCGAGCACTCCATCAACGTGTACTGACCACTATCGATCAGGGTCTATGCACGAAGGTCCTCAATGTGTGTGGTCGTCATGGACTTCCAATCCTGGCCACTGAGGTGATCAGATATCTTGCTAGTAAAGGTATTCAGCCAAAAACATTCCACTATGCAAGTCTCATTGAAAGCTACTGTAACGCTGGGGACGTGAAGAATGCATTCCAAATTCTCGATATCATGCGCAAAGAAGGAGTCTCGCCGACACCGACGACTGCATCGGCCATCGTGAAGTTCATGTCGACTGAACTTGACCTGATCGACCGAGCTTACTTCACTCTTCAGGACATACATGCCGAGGGCGGGACTGTCGATATATCTGCTTTCAATGCTGTGATTGATGCTAGTGTGCTGCGTCGAGATGTGTCTCGAGCAATTGCGACCTACAAGGAACATGCTGCTCTCAAAGTTGAGCCTAATGTCGAGACACTGAACAGTTTGTTGGCTGGATGTGTGAGCACGTATCAGAAAGACTTGGCCATCAACATTATCAAACTGTTTTCAACAGAGCATGGTATCGTTGCAGATCGAGTCTCATTCAGTCGACTCATCTCTGTCTGTGTCCTCCAAGAAGACTACGAGGATGCTTTCAAGTATCTGGAGGAGATGAAGGAGGAGGGACATCAACCACCGATTGAGGTTTATTCACTGATCGTCCGACGATGTGTGGAAATGAATGACCCTAGAGCAAAGATTGCGTATCAAGAGATGACAGGCTGGGGTTATCAGGATGCACGAACGCAACAGCTTCTCCACCGGAATCCGAATTCGAGGAGGATGGAGCCTGTCAAGGACACCACCACTGGTGTACTGGACACTCTGCACACCATGACTAGATCTGCTTACTGGTTTAGACCACGGTCTTGAGGTTTGTGCACCTCCAAAACAAGAGAGGTTGAGCATTTCATATACTGCATCAAGGGCATATTTCTGATTGTAGCATTTCCCAAGCAAGAACTCATTCGTACTCGTCCCTTGCATCATTTAGTGGCGAGCGTACTGTGTCGCATCCTCAGCATGTGTGTAAATAGTAGAGGACTGCCCTCCACGTTTGTAAACCTAAAGGAGGGCTAATGGAGTCGACCATCTGCTCAGATATCTGCACGAAAGCAGGACATGGGAACAAAATACAGATGGTTTCAAGGCAATCATTTCATTTCATTTCATTTCAGAGGTGTCTGTCTAGGTAGTTGTCCATGATCTACGAGACTTTGACGACGACTTTGCCGAGATGTTTTTGTGACCATTGGTATTCATATGCATCCTTCAACTGGTCAAATTGGAAGACTCGATCGATGACTGGTCTGATGCCTGTCGTAGTGATGAATTGGTTCATCTGTTCAAACTGAGCGACGGAACCAATGAGGATTCCCCTGACTCTGGCATTCTTCCCCAAGATTGCACCGACGAGATCTGCGGCGCTGGGATCAGTTCCGCTTCGTGCGATGAATCCAATGATGCCGATTTGTCCACCGAGTCGGAGACAGTGCAGTGCTTGCCCGAGTGTCTTTGCTCCTCCGACCTCGAGGATGTGGTCGATGCCGAGGCCGCCACTGATCCGGAGGGCTTCTGCTCCCCATTCTTCCACTTTCGTGTAGTTGATGAGATGGAGTCTCTTGGCCTCGTCACCCCGACCCCGCGTGATCTTGTCGAGTGCAGCTGCTGCTTTGGCATCCGAGGAGGAGGTGAGGATGACGTTGCAGCCTGATGCGAGGGCAATCTGGGCGCCAAAGACAGAGACCCCACCGGTGCCCTCGACGAGGACCCATTGGCCTGCTCTCAAGGGGGAATCGGACGATCCCGAGAGTCCATTCCAGGCAGTCAGGGCGGCACAGGGCAGACAGGCCGCTTCTTCGTAGCTCAGTGCATCGGGCAGCTTGACGCAGGAGATGGCTCGATAACAACCGTACTCGCGAGCGACGCCGTCAATGGCACCCCCGAGTCCAGTCTTGGCACTCGACTCGTTCAGGTTGCCGGCGAGATGGTCCTCGTTGAAGTTGGGGGAGACTCGGTCACCGACCTTGAACTCCGTCACCCCGGCTCCCACTGCAGTCACCTCACCCGCGCCATCTGAAGCAGGCACAATGTTGTCCTTCATCGCCAGCGGATACTGTTTCTTCGAAATGATCAGGTCGCGAAAGTTCAGACTCAGGGCGTGAAACTTGATTTGAATCTCGCCCTTGGAAGGTTGGGGGATCTCTGCATCCCCACTGAACTTGAGGGCGTCAAAGGACGCCTCGGGACCGTTACGATATTCCTTCATGATCTTGTCGTGGTTGCGAGAGAAGAAATAAAAGTTATCAAGACACGATAATTTGGATCCAGAGTGGCAGGACTTTGTAATTGGTCTAGGTGAACGACGGGTATACCGGAACTGAAGTTGAGGCATGACGTTTGAACAGATTGATAATCTATCTCCACAGGACATTTAGCCGGCGCCACCAGTCACGCACTGGAGTCGGCGCACGTGTTATCGTATAGGCTCAGTGGTGGCAAAAGGCATTTGTGCATCAGTCTTCCGTGTTCTTCTGATAGAGGGAGTCCATATCTACATGTTATGCAAATCTACTCTATATATACAGCAGAGGAGATAAAAACCAAGTATATGCCATCGCTTCGCCATTCTTGTTTGTAAATTCAATTCAAATATGCTCCTTGTGCTTGTGTGACCTGGAAGATTGGTCGAAGGATGCTAGATGCATCTTCTCTTGCTTCGTCGCGAGGCAGGTGCAAAATCATCCTCTAGACTACGTTTCAGGGGCGAGATGTTCTCCTTCTGTAGCCTGTCGGTCTCACTGATGGACGATTTCATGTCCATTGTGGTCGCATTGCAGGATGAAGGAAGGTCAGTTAGCTCCCTGAGAACGGTTGATGCAGTGTTTTTCGAGCTCTTCACCTCACAACTCATAACGTCGGTCGTCGTTCGTTTCCTTTTTCGGTCTTTGCCGAGCTCCGCATTTTTCGTAGTCGGTAATTTCAGAGTAGCTTGTCTTGTGAAGAAGGATGGTCTGGATTCTTTCAAGCAGTCGACGAACGAGTCACTCGGACACTGGACGTGTATATCGATCGTCTTTGCCCATTCTGAACTGGAGACCTCGGTCAGATTTACGAATATCACGAGTCCCTTCTGCTCATGCACAGACTTGGCAAAGTCCTTGATCAAGCGCTTACACCCTGGTACTTTCAATGAGGTGCCGGCAATGACGAGACAATCCGGCTTTCGCTTCAAGTCTGAGGTGCATGCCTCAGCGATAGCCTCTCCTGCGGGGTGATTTTCACCATATAGCACAACGTTTGGTTTCAGTGTACCGACAGCGACCGATCGTCGTCCAGCAGCGGTTCGTATGGCACACTTGTGAAGGCAGAGAGGACACTCTGGAGCTTCTCCATGTGAAAGCTTTTCTTGAAATTCTCCTCCATATGCAAAGACCTCGCTGCATAAGATACATTTGAGGCTGTGAACATCCCCATGAAGTTGAATGACATCGTTCTTCCTCTGCGATCTGTCTCCCGAGGTCAAGCCAGCTCGACATTCTAGTCCATCGATATTCTGCGTATAATTCCTCAAGAGACTGCCACGCTCCTTCAGCGTTCGTAAGAGTTTGTGCGACTTGGTCGGATTTGCATTGATGGCACTGGCTTGCAAGTTTGCCATGAATCGATAAAAGGCGCTCGTTGTGCTGGCGTCTCTGAAGAGTGAGACGTCAAAAAGGTCCTTGCCTTTGACTTTTGTACAATTGTCGCCAGAAGAGGCATAGAGACCATTTATACCACGGAAATCCTAAAAGAGTTAGAGATACGTACCATGACTGGAGTTGTGTCATACAGGTATCCCAGCGCTGCAGGAGACGCCTGCTCCAGAGACAAAGATCAGGCGCTTTGAGTTCAGAACAGCTGCGATAGCTGTATCCAGGTGCTTTTGACTAGATTTGTCCCCGATCACAGTCTTCACCGTCATGCTTGACTCGGGGGAGGGTCGACGAGGAGAGGTAGGCCAAGGCTATCACGGCATGGCCAAGTAGCTTCGGTGCACAGCTCGGCATATGAGGAGATCATCCTAGGCTGCATGAAGGGTGCTGCGTACCCTTCGGTCGCGTAAGATATGCATGTCAAGGATGATCAAACGCCAATTCGCGTGTGCTAAAGACGCGACGAATTTGTGGCTGGACCACCCAGTGGATGTCGTGACCGAGCCGGGAGGCGGCCTGCATCATTTCATCTTCATGCCAGCCAACTCTATGAAGCAGCTTAACGTGGGCAGTCTGATACGTTCAATCCGTGTCATACTACTTGGCTGATACCTTCCGTCAGGCCAGGCAAACCTCCATCGGTCCCTCATTTGCTTTCTCGTTCAGCACTAGAGTATTCAACAGCAGTACATTTTGTCAGTCGTGCATCAGAATAGACCACTGGCCGAAACTACGCACGAGGTATTTTTAGTGCTGTGATAATCGTTTCCCTTAGTAGACTTGCCATGAACAGAAACAAGCAACTCATTTCTATGGATCGAATAGGTCGAGCGTGAGCGTAGCACGTGCGAACTCAGAAACACTCGTTGGAGCTCAACTTGATCCTGATTGTGCTTCATCTCCCACGTGCATCTCAGCAGAAAGCAAGTCGGGCCCCGATGTGGAAGATGTGCTCGTGAACGCTGATGGGAGTGGAGAGGAAGGCAGTGAAATGACTGCTGAGCACAACAGCAGGACCCCCCACGTGAAGCAGAGAGTGTTTGCTGCCGTGCCCGACTCCCACTCTGGAGGGCACGTTCTCTACTCCCTGGAAACAGGGATCGCACCATGGTAACTTGCTCAAAAAATCTTGGCCTCTTCCACGTTTGACCAGTCCCATATCTTTCGCCCAGCATGAAGTGTGAGTAGTAGTAGTAGAATCGGATCTGGTACGAGAGCTGTGATGCTGATCCACGCTAGTGAACATCTCATACCCAGCCAATGGGACGAACAAATTGATCGATATCGACGATGAGCGAAAGGTCCGTGTCTTCATGGACAAGCGAATGGGAAACGAGGTCCCGGGTGACTCTGTCGGAGATGAATTCAAGGGATACATCTTCAAGATCACTGGAGGAAACGACAAACAGGGATTCCCAATGAAACAGGGTGTCCTTCACCCTACTCGAGTCAGACTCTTGCTTTCCAAGGGCCACTCATGTTACAGACCTCGAAGAACTGGAGAGCGAAAGAGAAAGTCTGTACGAGGATGCATCACTGGAAACGACCTTGCCGTCTTGTCCCTCGCCGTCGTCAAGCAGGGAGAGGCTGACATCCCTGGTCTGACCGATGTCTCCCAGCCAAAACGTCTCGGACCAAAGCGTGCCTCGAAGATTGTCAAGTTCTTCAACTTGTCAAAGGAAGATGATGTGCGAAAGTTCGTGATCCGACGAGAGGTCTCCAAGGAGGGAAAAAAGACATACACAAAGGCACCAAAGATCCAGAGACTGGTGACACCACAGAGATTGCAGCACAAGAGACATAGAATGGCAATCAAGCGAAGAAACGCCGAGCAGCAAAAGGAGCTTGCATCAGAGTATGCCGCCCTTCTCTCCAAGCGTGTGGCCGAGGCAAAGACTGCCGTTGCTGAGCGAAAGAGACGAACCACCGAGGCTAAGCAAGCATAAGCACATGATTTTTAAAGTTCTAGTCCCTTAAACTCGCATCATTGTCTATCAATCATATATTTTCCCAAACTGCTTCAGGAGATTGAGTGTTTGACGAATGTAGGGATTTCCTCTACTCGTGGTTTTCGTGTCTTGCTTTTGTGTCAATCAACGTCGCTCGAGCAGATGCACCTGATTCATGAGCATGGTGCCTTGTAAATATGTCTGCTGAGGATGTATGCGAACGCTGCTATGCCCTGTTTTTTTGTCCACGTCCGCGGATTTGCCGAGTTGTGTGCACCTCCACTGCCAATTTTTACCATCTGAGCACTTTTGACAGATGACCGACTCTGCCCATTTGCTTTCGGTAGATCTGGCCATACTGTCTCTTGCGTAAGAGTCTTGTTTCTCTGCTTGCACAGTGGGCGTGCAGGATCTGGCCGAGCTAGGGAAATGAATTCCATCAAGATATTCGCGGGCAACAGTCATCCTGATCTCGCACAAAAGGTCGCGGAACGGTGAGTCTCTCGAAATTTCAAACAGACACACTTGCGAAACTATTGGGAAACGACGAATTGCTGACGGGCTCATCAGGATCGGCATCGAATTGGGGAAAGTGGTGGTACTCAAGTACTCGAATCAGGAGACTGCCATCACGATTGGCGAGTCGGTGCGGGATGAGGATGTCTTCATCATCCAGACTGGCTGTTCCTCCATCAACGACCACCTCATGGAACTCTTGATCATGATCAACGCATGCAAGACTGCCTCTGCGCGTCGTGTAAGCCCGTCTCGCAGGATGGGGAACTGCAGAGGTTTCCCCCCTTTTTCTTTTACTTTTTGCTGAGGCCGATCGTAGATCACGGCCGTCATCCCGTCCTTTCCTTATGCTCGACAGGACAAGAAGGACAAGTCGCGGGCCCCGATCACTGCCAAGTTGGTTGCCAACATGCTGCAGACTGCGGGCTGTAATCACATCATCACGATGGACCTGCACGCTTCCCAGATCCAGGGATTCTTCAACATTCCCGTGGACAATCTCTTTGCTGAACCGTCCATGCTGAAATACATACGGGAGAATTTGGACTACAAGAATGCCATCATCGTGTCCCCCGATGCGGGGGGAGCAAAGAGGGCGACTGCCATAGCTGACCGTCTGGATCTCGACTTTGCCCTGATCCACAAGGAACGGAAAAAGGCAAACGAGGTCAGCCGGATGGTCTTGGTGGGAGATGTCAGGGGCAAGGTGTGTGTGCTCGTGGACGACATGGCGGATACCTGTGGAACGCTCGTGCTCGCGGCCAAGACTCTCATTGACAATGGAGCACTCAGTGTCTATGCCATTGTAAGGAAGAGCATAGCCATTCAGTCTCTGGTTCACACGTATTGACGCGATAGGTGACCCATGGCATCCTCTCGGGAGCTGCCATCGAGAAGATCAATGGCTCCCAGTTGGAAAAGGTGGTCGTCACAAACACGATACCCCATGCGGAGAAGAAGAAGCTGTGCAGCAAGATTGACACGATCGACGTGAGCGGTGTGCTTGGGGAGTGCATACGGCGGATACACCACGGCGAGTCCGTCTCCGTGCTCTTCTCAAACATGCCATCCTAGGCGCAAGGCAGGAAGAGAGAGGATGAAAGGGCAGGAGAAGGGGGGCTCGCAGATGGAGTGGAATTTGCATTTGGCGTTGTGGGGCGTCCTTAGAGGTTTTCTGAAGAGAGAATGAATGAATATACTGTCGAAGCAAGACTTGCAGAGCACTCTGTTCGTTCTGAACCTGAATGCCGGGAGAGCACGAGACGGCAGGGAAGCACTTTGAGTAGTCTGCAAGAACTGCAGGAACTGCAAGAACTGCAAGAACTGCAATAACGTGACTTTGACTCGGACAAGATGAGTGACTTTTAGCCAGGGGAGGACTGGGGCCCAGCCGGGGGACGGACAAGGCAGGCAGGCAGGCAAATCTAGCAATGAGAAAGGCAGATGGGAAACGTGAGAATGGCATGGAGAAGAAGAAGAAGAAGAAGAAGAAGGAAATGATTGACTGACTGATGAGTGATTGGAAGATGCGCTGAATTCGATTCCATCCGGCATCGACGCATGCAAACAAGCCCAAGCCCCCCTCGACCCCGTTCCAGCCTCCCTCCCTCGTTCCCTTCCTCTTCCCTTCCCTTCCCTCCCAGTCGAGCGAGCGGCCTCTGGAGGACGTCCCTGTCTCTTTCCCCCCTTCCCCCAATCTCCTAGACGAGAAGGCCGAAGAGACAGTCTGACGGAGAGTCTCGCTCGCCTCGCCAGCAGCCGGTCTATCGCTCTTCTGCATCTCTCTCTCACTTTCTTGCCCGTTTGCATTCCCCTGCTGTCCTCGGCCTCTGGTGCTGTCCCTCTCGTCCGCAGGCCATCCTGAGAAATATCTGCAGACAAATCTTCGACTCTTGACCGCAGGAGTGCTCGCTCGTTCGATCCCGCGCGAGATTTTCCTCTCATCATCTGTCCCCTTTCCCCGTCCCTTTCGGATCAGATCGAAACCGACGTGAGACACCCGTCGGCAGCGGCACAGAGGGTGTGGTGAGCGAGCTCGCATCGACAGGTCGATCCCAGGCAGAGATCCAGGCTCAGAGAGCTCAAGGACGATCGACATCTCTCGTGCCGTGAAGGGGCTGAAGAGAAGGGCGAAAGACTCATGGGTGCGTGTCTCTCGTCGTCGACACGCGATCAGGGCGCGACGCATGAGAAGCAGTCGGCGGCCATAGATAGACAGTTGGAGGAGGATGCACGAAAGCTGAAGAAGGAATGCAAGATTCTGCTGCTCGGCTCAGGCGAGTCCGGCAAGACGACCATTGTCAAACAGATGAAGATTATACATCAGAGTGGATACTCTCAGGATGAGAGGCTCATCTTTCGCTCGACAATCTTCAAGAATGTCCTCGACGGGGCCAAGGCCATCTGCGAAGCACTCGAGAAGCTCGAGATTGAGCCCGACGAACCCTCGACCGTGGTACGTCCTCGAGCCAGATGCTCCCCATAATTCTCTACTGACGTAAGACATAGGCTGCCATGGAGCGAATCATGCTCTTTCACATCTCCGTCGATCCGACCGTGCCATTCGATCCACAGCTGCGTCTCGATGTCCTGCAGCTCTGGAACGACGAAAAGGTCGCGACCCTCATGACGAGACAGAGCGAATTCTATCTCATGGACAGTGCCCCCTACTTCTTTGGCGAGCTCGATCGCATCTCCCAACACAGCTTCATCCCGACCGAGAATGATGTCCTTCGGGCGAGGACGAAGACGACGGGAATCTACGAGACGCGCTTCACGATGGGCAACCTCAGTATACACATGTTTGACGTCGGCGGCCAGCGCTCAGAGAGGAAGAAGTGGATCCACTGCTTCGAGGCCGTCACCTCGATCATCTTCTGCGTCGCACTGAGTGAGTACGATCAGGTCCTCCTCGAGGAATCCGGTCAGAACCGCATGACGGAGAGTCTCGTGCTCTTCGACTCTGTCATCAACTCGCGTTGGTTCGTGCGCACGAGCATCATCCTCTTCCTCAACAAGATTGACATCTTCAAGGAGAAGCTGCCAAAGATCCCCCTCGCGGACTGGTTCCCAGATTACCAGGGTGGCGCGGATCCCAACAAGGCAGCCAAGTATATCCTCTACCGCTTCACCTTGGTCAACCGGGCAAAGCTCAACATCTATCCACATCTCACACAGGCAACCGATACGAGCAACATCCGGCTCGTCTTTGCCGCCGTCAAGGAGACCATCCTCCAGAATGCCCTCAAGGACAGTGGCATCCTCTGATGGCATCAAAAAGAGAATTTCTGACTCAGAGGGTATCTTTGACTCAACGGGAACCTCTGACACAACAGGAATCACGATATAGTCACAATGCTGCTCGCGATCGTCCTCTCCATGACTCCTTCCTCACAAAAGCCTCACTGGATCGTCTGAGAATCTGATCAGCAGAGATTGCTCATCATCATTTCAAGAGTTGAACTCGTGATGAGCAGCGATTGGACCTGTCAATGAAGAGCCGAATCCATGGAATGAGAAAAGCAATGCATCTTGATCGATTCGATCCATCAAGACATCCTCGTCAAGTGGCCAAGTGAGCTCGGATGCATCTACAACGCTATTTAATCCAGATCATGGGCAAGCGCATCAGAAATGAGGATCGACAGCCTCCAAAAAGGGGAAAAACAATCTTGTCAGACTTATCGGAAACACTTTACTCCTCCTTCTTCTTCTTCCTTCATCATTTCTCTTGAAAGCAGGGTGTATGCTGGTCTTTTCATCATGAAGCAGGGTGTGTGCTGGTCTCTTCTTCAGGAAGCATGGGTGTGTGCTGGTTCAGTGGCAGCAATAAAAGCCCGCACATCCCGATCCTTTCTTTGGTATATATCACAATCCCATCATGTCGGGAATAATTCATTCTCCTCCCCGAAGAAATGGACTTGTGGTTGAGGATGGGGGAGGACGGGTGGTTTGGCATGTCGTAGTCGAACAATCAGATACTTGTAATTACAAACAGTCAGTTACTTGTAATGACAGACATGTCAGTTACTTGTAATTACAAACAGTCAGTTACTTGTAATGACAGACATGTCAGTTACTTGTAATTACAAACAGTCATTTGCTTGTAATGACAGACCGGTACTGCCACCCAAATCCTGGTTTCAATCAAATGTGCAATTTTTTCAAGGAGCATCAGGTGTGACGACACGAGTCTTGTGAATACAAGGAGCAGATGAAATCTCCAAAACATATGTAAATTATATAGTCTTTGTAAATGGAGGGGAAAAAAAAAACATCTAGAGTTCATCTGCATGCTCGATACATAATTGAATACAGTCCGTCTTGACATGCATATCCTGCATCTCCTTGGCCCCCAATGGATCCCACACGATCGTGGGACCCAACACCACCGCCAGATTTCGCGAGGTCATGAGGTTCTGCGTCGAGTGGTGGGAGATCTTGTTGAGGTGATAGAGGAGCGATTTCAGAGTCTGGTAGTGGCTCACCGGCAAGTTCCTGAGCACGTCCTTCAACACTCTCACGCGGATCGAGGGATCGGGAATGGCCGAGGTGCCGATAAAGGCCTCGTAGGAGTCGAAGGAGATGAGCGGATTTGGGAGTTTGCGCAGGTATTGTTTCAGGACGGAGGAGATGGCCGGGATGTCGGTGAACTGGGTAAAGTCGACTGCCTCTCCCTCCAAATTTGCAGACTCAAAGGCCTCGATGAGAGCCTTCATCTCACCTGCTCCGCCAGACTTGCGGTAGAGGCCCTCGAATTCCAGGGCTCGGGCTTCAAGGATGGCGATGCATGAAGTCACAATCGACGGAACGACTTTTCCCTCATGTCCAGCCTGCCTGATGAGATCTGCCCCAAAGAGGGTGGTTGCGGGAGAGACCGGTGTCGAATCAGTGATGGTGGAGAGGTTGTGTTGAGAGTGCCAGGTCCTCTTGAACATCCCGCCAGTATTTGCTTTACTCGACACTTTATCTGTCGATCTCGATCCGTTCATGGTCTTGTCTGTGATACGCGAATCGAAGCTTGCCGAGGGATTGCTGATGGTCATGTTGATTCCTGCTTGAGGGTCCTGACTCGAATTCTTTCCCCACCTGAAGGCTTTCTTCGTCTTCTTCACAAGGTTGAGTTTCTTGGGTGTCGCGGTGCCATAATGGCGCTCACCAGACAGTCTCTTGACTACAGAATCCACAACAGGTTGTTCTTCATCATCGTCCTCCAAGATTTGCAAGTCTTGTGTCGTGCTTCCGGACAATGCGTATCCTAGATCCACGTCTGAAGTAGCATCTGACAGTGTCTTGTGTTCCGCATCAGACGAAGGCAGTGTCGGAGAAAATTGTAAAGATCTGTTAGAGGCTGTTGTATCTGGGCGCAAGCCAGCAGACTTGGGCTCTTTGTGTGCTTCCATTCTCGATTGGATCTGCTTGAGCATAGATTCATTCATCTCTGATAAGTTGACATGCCGTTGTTCCAGAACGGCAATCTCCCTACAATGTGTTGCTCTTTGTGCTTCCAGCGATTCGTTTTCCAGTAACAGGTCGTTCCTCTGTCTCAGTAATTGCTCAATTTCAGCACCTAGCCGATGTTTCGATTTTTCCATAGCAGATTGCAGATCTGTCACGACATGTTCTTTCCATTCTCCCAAGGGCACAGAGGCATCGGATAGTTGATGTCTGTGATGCAGTATCGCTTGTGTCTCAGCATTATACTGCGTTATCTGAGTTTCAAGATTTGCTAACAGGGATTTCCTATCCTCAAGCTGGGTGTCTAGTTGTCTGGAGTCATGCACTTGGCGTAGTGTCTCTTCCAATTGTGACATACGGCGAGTACGTAACTTCAGCTCTTCTTGCAAATGTGTGACATCAATGGCAGCATCTGTGGCAGACCTTCGATGTTCAGAATAGGGGGACTTTGATGACAGAGCACTTCCAGAAACGCTCTTCTTGTGCTTGAGCATCTTGCTGGCAAGTCTAGAAATTGTGCCGCTGCGCTCAAGGCCTGAACCATTGTTTTGTGCCTGCTCCACCTTCATTCGTGGAGAAAGATTGAAGGCTTTGGACAAATCGCTTTCGAAAGTACTTACAGGAGAATCGAGGGACGATTTGGTATCGAAAGCTTTACTTGGGATAACGCGAGGAGTGGCTTGTGTGGACTTTTCTGTTGCGAATACGTTTGGCGGTGATGCACTGAATTTTCCTACGATTGGCATCGTTTCTGGAGCTTGGTGACGTGGACTACCTAGGACCGTAGTCTCCGCTGGTGCTTGCGGATGCTCGATGCTGGAGATTTTGTCTACATTGTGGATGCTTGGAACGGATTTGAAAGGAGGTGTAGGAATTGCTGCGGTGACCGTAGGCTTTTCTTGATCACTCTCCATCACAGACGACTTTATCTCACGGTGATGTTCGTCGTGAAGTGACGGGTCATGCACCAAGGTCTTTCGCGCTACCAGGGGCCGGTCTACAGAACGAGGTGGAATTGCTGGCGTTTTGTGTGACGCTTTAGCAGGCGTTGTCGGCATAGTAGGTCCTGAAGAAGCTGACTTGGGCATTTCCTGATCCTTCGCACCGATGACATTGATAGCAGGTCCGGAAGGTCTGTTAGATATATCTACGCTGTTCGAAGGGGATCCCTCGGACGAGAATACCACCGGAGCCTTTAATGTGGCTGTCGAAAAATCATTGTTGAGGTCACGCAGGCCATGTCTCGATCGTTCCCCTGATGCCGAGGAGATTCCAGAATCCGAGTAAGAACGATTTTCCAGGAAGGAGGGTCTTTGACCGGAGAGCCTCTTCAGGTTGACAGCTGCAGCAAGTTCTTCCTGGCTCTTAGGAAGCCGCAGTTCTGTTTCTGTCGGTCGTCGCCTCTCCCTAACAGACATATTTTTATCCGGGGAAGCGCGTCCGAGTCCTGTTCTCGTTTGGGTTTGGCTTGTATCGTCTGGCTTTGGACGTCGTTGGCTTTCTTGCTCACGTACTGTAGATAGATCTTGCAAAATCATAGGGACCTCTACACTCGAGGAATCATTCGCGGGAACTCCTAAGCTGAAGTCAAAATCATCAAACATTGCAGGAGAGGACAGATGACTCTTCGTCATGCGTGGCAGTGGAGGTGGCCGTCGGTTCGGCGAAGGAACTGGAGATCCTATATCAAGGTCTGTCGAGACCTCGTTCGTTGCTGCGCTTTGCTATAGTTCTTAGCATTGACCGTTTGAAATACTAACATAAGTTTACCTGAACATTAGGCAATGAGGCCACATCATCTGATGGCTTATGAAACGTTGGCGGTGCCGGTAGACTTTTCTCCCTCGTCTCCTTCGCAATGCTTGCTGCTGTCTTCGAATGCTTGGATTTACGGCTCTTGGACATACGATTATTGTGACAGGCAATACAATATATGCCTTGCGAAGTTTTGGCAAATACCAAATCTTCGATTTTCATCTGGCAAAGACGACATCTGAAACATTCTGAGTGATATGACTCGTCCCCTATCGGATCAATTATGCCGTCAACGGCTTAGACGACTGAACTGTACCTGTCATAATGGCCTAGCGGAGTTAGCGCGACATACAAAGTCTGTAATTAAGCTAGCCGTACCATATCATCAATCTTCTTATCACAAACGCGACAATTATAACTGCAATTCTCACAGATCGGCTTCCCATTCGAGAGTAATAATAGATTTGAGTCGTGATCTACAAGAGTCCGACATTTCGCACACCGAAAGCTACAATGTCAGAATTCCCGAAAGCACACGTCTCAGAGAAGCTCACCATTCGACATGCCATATGTGACTTCCAAATGCTACGACAGAACCCTCCTCGATTGACTTTTGAAATTAGTATGCATACAGCTGTCAAATTCGATGCATGCCTTTTTGCATTCGGCACACCGTGGATCATCGGCAGCTGGCAATTCGTCGTGCATAACAGATCTCTAGAGGGAGACACCAGAATGGCGAAATCGATGCGATTCTCGCGCGAACGATAGGCCGTTGGTAAAATACCTGGGGCTATTCGAATCCTTGTGCAAGGCCCGGAGCAAGGTTGACGAGATGTACCAGGTCGCAAGGTGTGAGCCCACTCGGCGCCTCTGAGGGATGACGCTCTGTACAAGACTATCAGTAATCAAGTCGTGAGTCTTCAAGGAACGGTCTACAGTCTAGTATAAACTCAAGCTCGATGAGAGAAGAGTCTGTCTGCTTCACGGGCCCATGGTGATTCGCGATCGCCTGATTAGGATGAGTTTGGCAATGGTGGAGGAACTTAGGCTAGAAATGAAGCGGAACAATCTACTTTAAAGCGAGCTTCTTTTGTGCTCGCGCACCGACTTGGGGCTTCAGAGTACGGGCTGAAGTCATCTGACAAAGTCCGCAACACAATCTCGAGCACATGCACATGACAGCAAGTAGGTAGGATGTTGCACAGGAGCACGTAAAACTTGTGCTGATACATCATGAACAGAGCACTCTAAACTATGCCTGTGCTTTGCCGAGGTCTGCATTTAGGGTTCTTTTCTTATTCTCGCAACTACATGAAAGCGCAGTAAAACAATAATGAGTTTCTTGCGCTGCTCAAGACCTTCTGGGACGCTTCTGCATCTGCATATCGCTATCGCGAGACATTTTCCGCTTCTGTGTGTTTCTCGGATTGCCAAATTCTGTCTCTAGGAGAGACTTAGAATTGATTGCTTTAGCGTCACTATGCTTTCCTGCTTCACCAAGAGCTGTAGAGGCTAGGACCGAAGTTGAGGAACTTTGTTCAGCACCATAGTACTGATCTTGTGCGTATTTCCTTTCCGTCGTACGAACAGCTGTAATACACCGTGAAGCAGCGGGGCCGGTCACCCAGTGCTTTGTACCACATCGCTTGCAATTCGTGTTTGGCAAATGCTGTCGTCTGATTCTTGGATGATTTGCATGCCGCAACGCTTTCTGTCGAGGTAGCTTGGTGCCTGGTAAACATGGTGTCGCATTCGCTCCAGCGTACCAGTGATACAAATGACAATAATTGCACGGATGATCCGGCACAGAGTCATGCTCGATGGTCGCGACATGTGGATCAATTGACACGGGAACAGTTCGACAGGCCTTGCTGTCGAAGAATGGATCTTCTGGGCTGTACGGCGTGATGTCAGTATGATCTTCGTGGGCCATTGCTATTCTCCTGATGCCACTCTGCTTAATTCCTGCTGAAAGTGCTTCGGGTCGTCCTTGACAAATTGTCGGATCGGCGCTTGAAAAAAAGTGCCCGTCGACAGTGTGAATGCTACTGAAAGTGCCAGTATTGCCTAAGCTGAACAGTGGACTGAGCTTTTTTGCCGCACATCTCAGTTGGAAAAATTGGATTTCCAGGCCACAAACATCATGAAAGCGAAAGAGTGCTGTACATATGTCCTTGATCTACATTGTCGTGTCAGGTATCACGATCCAAAGCAGTGACCTCACAGATGAACAAGGTCACGCTACATGAGTCTGGGAAGACATTCTACGTGATGACATTGCAGCACTATGTAAATGAAGGGCATGGCATCTCCGTTAGCTTATGAGCTCCAAACCCTATTTGGGTTTGTTTCTGATGGAAAAATTGCTTTCGATGTGCTGGTTTTGGAGAGAGTCGGCGACACACAAGTCTTGACAATTGATTACCCTCATTCGAGTTCACGAGCAAGAGAGCTATCATCATGTCGTTGTAAGCCACGTCTCAATTGCATGTTCAGTGATGCTGGTGGCTAATACAATATAGCGGATCTCTCTATTCTTACGTTGGAAACCCAAGAACAACGGCACTGCTAGCCGTTGCCAAAGCCAATGCTCTCGATGTTGATGTCGTTGATGTCAAGCCTGGTGATGACAAGCTAGTTGAGCAGTTTCCGTACGGAAAGATTCCAGCTTTCCTGGGCTCAGACGGTTACAAGTTGCACGAATGTAACGCTATCGCAATCTACTGTAAGTTTCTCAACTATCATTCCTTAGTCTGTCACAGGTCGCTATGATGTCTGACAATATCAATTGTTCAGTTATCCCTGACTGAATTTACAATGTTGAGGAAAAATTTCTGAGCAAGACCAAGACATACAAGGAAGATTATTCGATGCGTGTACTGAACATTTTAGTTGCCAGTCAAAACGAAAAGACCACGCTTCTCGGAAAGACAAAGGCAGATTACGCCAGTATCCTACAGTGGATGTCCTTCGCCAATACCGAGATTCTGCCAAGCCTTGCAGCCTGGTTCGCTCCTTTGGTTGGCCGAGCTCCTTACAACAAGAAGTCGGTCGACGATGCAGAGAAGACTTTCAACACTAGGGTCGCCAAGTACCTCGAGTCAGTCTTGCAAACCAAGACTTATCTTGTGGGACACCGTGTCACACTAGCTGATCTCGTCGTTGCAGCTCACCTCGCAAGAGGATTCGAATTTGTCCTGGGTGCTGCTTGGAGAAAGCAGTTCCCAAACATCTCGAGATATTTCGAGACTGTCATCAACCAGCACATCTACAAGGGCGTTGCAGGAGATGTCAAGCTTTGCGAAGAGCCAGTGGTGTACACTCCACCAAAGAAGGAGGAGAAGCCTAAGGCCGAGAAAGCACCAAAGGCCGAAAAGGCACCAAAGGCCAAGGCAGCCAAGAAGGATGATGACGAGGAGGACGAGCCTCTCGTGCCTGTCGAGAAGAAGGCCGCTCATCCTCTTGCTGCTGCACCGAACGGCTCATTGGTCATGGATGAATGGAAGCGAACATACTCAAACGAGGAGACTCGAGAAGTCGCTCTTCCTTGGTTCTTCGAGCACTTTGATCCAGAGCACTACTCCCTGTGGCGCGTTGATTACAAGTACAATGACGAGCTCACATTGACCTTCATGTCATCGAACTTGATTACCGGGTTCATGTCCCGATTGGAGGCTTCTCGAAAGTTCATCTTCGGATGCATGAGTGTAAGCCAAAAGATCGCATCATGTCGTATGTCGCTAAATTAGTAGGTCTACGGTGAGTCAAACAACAGTGTTATCAGTGGAGTCTTCGTCGTCAAAGGAAAAGAAGCTGGACCAGGTATGACTTTTCTTATTGCTCGATATTTCAGTATTGACAATTCTAGCTTTCGATGTTGCGCCAGACCACGAGTCGTACTCCTACACTGCTCTCGACCCCAAGTCAGACAAAGAATTCATCGAGAACCAATGGGCCTGGGACAAGCCAATTGAAGTCGATGGCAAGACCTACGAGTTTGCTGACGGAAAGGTCTTCAAATAGAGAACCTTGGTTAACAAAGTCCTGATTACATAGCACTAGAAATTCCATGTAATCAATTCTTTGTCTCTCGAGATCATTTGCCGACCTTGGCTGCTTCCACGCTGATGGAACTAAATCGAGGCGTGATGTTCTTCTTTCAATCATTGTTGGTTACCCGTCAAGACCTGGATCTGATTCTATATGTCGCTTCAGGACTTTGTTCTGTAGTGTAAATGCATCGGCCTTCGAAACTGGCGTGAGGGAACTGCATCTACAGAGAGGAAGAAGCTTGACAAACGCAGCATAAGTTATTTGTGCGAGTCATGCAAACATTTTGGATGATGAAGGTTTTGACATTGGTAGGGAAGAGCGCAATATCATGTTGGGTGCGAATTCGCTTGAAAAATCCACGCATCCGCTTCTAAACGTTCCTCTACTTTGCGTAGGAGTGACGCTCGTACATGTGGAGCATACCGAGCGGCATTCTTGGCATGGACACCCTGCTTGATCATGTTTTTGATATCGCTCTCAAGTGCTGCAAGTTCCATTTGTTCGGCAGTCCTCTCCGGACCCTGTAAATTTGTCGTCTGGTAAAAGTCAGTCGTCTCTGTCATGGTACCGGGCAGCAGGATCTCGGTCGAGTCGGTGAATGATGAGCTGCTCGAACGAGTGGTAGGCGCTGGAAAAGGCGCCTTTGGTGGAGGAGCGCGTCTTTGACGAAAATCGACTTCCAGTCTACGGCGCGTCGTACTTTCTCCTGGTACAGACATGTCGACGAGTCGTTCTGTCGAGTGGCTTAATGATGAACTTGATTCGACTTTTGCTTCAGTAGGATGTGAAGAACGGGAATGGTGGAGGTGCTTCTATCGTAGCGCTGTGAATCGAATCATGGAGCCGGATTTGGCCTACCCGGGATCTCCGGAGTCGTGCTTTCTTCGGGATCCTATGCTGTAGATGTTACTCTCGACATACTCCGTCCGTGCTTCAGTAGAGGTTTACACAAGCTAGGAGCATCTTGTCACCTGCATAGCCTGCAGCAAGTCTTGTTGACGAGTTCTTGATGAGCAACGATGTGACCAGATTCCCAATCGAACCCATCGTTCGATTCGCCAAGCAATCTGGCACAAGACAACCGGTCCAGTTGACTTCGTTCTCCTTCGATGGCAGCCGCAATTTGCACCACGATGTCTCGAGCCTATCATACTATTGGCCCGTCTCACGTCCAGGCGTCAGTCTCTCAGGAGGCTTCGAAAGAATGGTCACTCGGGATGAGAGTGTCAATGAACATATAGATTCACTCTTGGCGAGCTTGATACGATACGAGAAGGAGCATGGCACGAGTAAGACCAAGGTTGATTTTGTCACATGGCGCGGAATCATCACGAAGTTATTGATCTGCCCCTATTCCCAAGGAGATGGATTCGAGTTGAACGCCATGAGGTTGGACGGGACCATCTACCTCGAAGAACACACGACAATCGAAAACAAAAAGGAAAAGGCTAAAAGAGAATCTGACCCTCGGCAGAAATTGATGTCTTATTGGGGTGCGCTATGTGCCTGTCACAATTGAAACATGACTGACATTGCTAGGTTACAAGTATGAAAGTAAGGAAAGCCTTTCCTTTTGATTCATCGACTGATAGGTGTGCCAAGGTTTAGCTACGATGCCTCATATCTGGGACGAGACAGACCGCGACGACATTGATGGCCGCGATGACAGGATAGTCAACACAAACATTCAATACTGCTCAGTGGTGAGAACACGGTGAGTTTTGCATTGAATTCTCTCGTGAAAGAAGTCTGATCTCCACCAAGTCTCGGTCCGGCAAGTATGATCTTGGGTGGTGAGGTCGATTGTTGTGACGATTACTTACCTGGCCGTCAAGACAATTTAGAGACAAGATCCGGCTTTGAGGGGATTGCTGGCGAGGTGGTAGAAGAAGATTATGGTGGAATGAAGAAGCCGAGCAGTACTGTCGAACCGACGCCGAATGTGGTAGAGCACTATGTCGAGCTCAAGACCACAAAACTACATCGTAACGAACGAGACCGACAAAATTTCGAAAAATTCAAGCTGCTCAAGTTCTGGGCCCAGTCTTTTCTGCTAGGCGTCCCGAAAATTGTGGTAGGATTCAGAGACGACAATGGTCTCTTGCAAGCCGAAGAATCGTTCGAGACTCTGAAAATTCCAGGTCTTGTACGAAATAGTTCACAGAGCTGGGATGGGAACATTTGTCTGAATTTCGCAGGCGAAATCTTGGCATGCATCAAGCAGACAATCCTGGCGCATGATACAGAAGATGTCGTCTGGCGAATAAGGTATCGACCTAGAGCATCACATGTAGAGATCTTCAAGGTTGACTCTCACGAAAACCTCAATTTTCTCACTGAAGAATATACCAGGCATAAACAAGAAGCAAGAGATATTGTATAGATGCTGACAACTAGCTATCTATCAGCTTCTTCGTCAGAAACCGAGTCGACTCGGCTTTCACGGTACAAGGAGGAGTGCGTTGGTCATCTATTTTGAAGCGAAACGCTCCAAATCCGAGAACTGATGTAGCAGAACGGACGAGCAATTCTTCCGATCGACAGCCATTGGATTTGTGTAGAGGGATATCCTGGCAGAGACCTCCTGCTATCTACGCATGAAGTTGCAAGAGTGATTAATTCTGGCCAGCAGGTATAGCTTTATCTGGCAATATAGATGAGAGTGCTCTCAAAGCCTACAGGCGTCTGTATTTCACCAAATACCGAACTTTGACCAGCGCTCGATGCAATCATAACAAAGCATCTGATGCCAAGAGATTCCTCTTTCGCGACAATGTTGAGCAAGAGACATCCTTCTCCGATCACAGGGGCAGGATTTTCTCTATGTGGACAAGGAGAATCAGGAGAATGAATCCCAGACTGCTTTCTCGATAGACTCTCTGGTATATTTGATGTACTTTTCCTTATTCTTGGTGAAATCGGTATTGACGTATTTGTCATAGAATCTGCTGTACAATGGGACGATGATGGATCGCACTTGGCTCGTCAGAGCTTGTTTCAGGTCAGCATCCACTATACTAAAAGTTTTGCATGCTCGGATCGATTCGTCGAATTCTTGGTTGAACTGCTTGAATCGCTCCTTGACGGCGTCCTTGTCCTTGGTGGTGAGACTGTTTCGTGCAGACTTTGCATCTTGTGGTCGCATGATGGTCGTGTCCATGAGTTGTTTTGCCGGAATATCCCATGATTCCCTATATATCTTGAAAGCCTTCTTGTTGTATTCTTCGATTCGGACCAAAGGACGAGCCGACATATACCTCGACATCTCGGTTCTTTGGATTGATACTTGAATATAGGTTGCATTGTTCAGCATAAAAATCCCGATCAGGTTCAGACGCTTGTAGATGGCTCTGCCCTTTTGCTCGAGAACATGTAAGAGTGTCTCTATAACCTCTGCTGAGTAGGAATCAATCGACGTATCTGATTGCAAGTTATTGAATTTCAATGGTAGTGAGCCTGCCTGAGATCGTCGCCATCCGCCTTCACCAAGAGTATGCAATAGATCTACTACTATTTGTGGATAATCCACAAACTTCCTCAGTCTTGCACAAAGTTCTTTGACGACATCTACGACAGAGCCATCTGGAGGAAGCACGAGCAAGGCACCTGCTTTGCGCTTGATGTCCTCTGACAACTCGAAAAAGGCCGTTGCAGAGATCGCAGCAAGTGTTGAGAAGTTGCTATGCAACTCCCTGGCAGTCTCAGGCATGTCGATATCCTGAACCGACTCCGAGAGACGACGCATGTTTTCCAAGGTTTCGAAGCCTAGATAGCAATCAGTTCCTAGTCTTGCCTTCACATGCGCAGTGATGGCCTTGATTGCGGAGGAGTAGTCTGCGAAAGTGGATGCCACGACCCGATTGTGGACTTCCGGTCCATCAATCTCACCAAAGATGGTGTTACACAGGCTGCGTTCCCCGAGGGACATCTGTAGGAGAGCTTCGGTATAGTGACCGATTCCGTTGTTCTCCCTATCATAAAGGCTCGTCGTTCTGATTTCAAGATTGCGTTGAGAGGCGAGCACGAAGGTATATAAGGACTTTTGCATATATGTGGAGCGCATGCTTATGTAGTCTTGTTGTATCACTGGTTTCAATGTCCCGTCATGTGGAGGGTCGTTGGCAAATCGAGCCAATTTGGACATATAATTGACCTGCTCGCGCGAATATGTGGGGAATGGCTGTTGTTTCATGATGTATCCCAAGGGCTCAATTTGACCAGCATGTTCGTTGATGATTGACTGGTTAACCTCGCGAAGCTGGTCGAACCCGGATGCAAGCAACTGAATGATTCTTTGCGCAATCTTCTGTGAGCTTTGATCCCCTGTAGCTTTCAGCATTGCTTGACCTCGGTTCAGTCGATTGATGGAAGCTAGAAAGGTATCAATGTCAGGAAATGGCCTACGATGATCAATGACACGATATAGAGTCCAGTTTCCTCTTACCCAGCAGTAATGGTAGGCTCTTCTTCTCCTGGAATCGTCCAGTATTGCTTCGTCTTCTGAATTGCTGCGAGTGTAGCATCAACATCTGTACCGTGGATCAGCTCCTTTTTCGAGAACTACTGCACGGAGCTTACTAGAATTGACGATTTCCAATCGTTTCGTGGTGAGGTGAATTGGTCGCATAGCTCTCTCCATTTTCTCAAGACGGTCATCGAAGCCGCTCAAGAGCTGGGCCACTTGCGAAGTGAGTTCCTGAGTCTTGTTAAGGTTCGAATTCAACACTTCGAGATTCGCCCGATCCTCATCTACGGCCGCAAGTCGCACCATACTGAAGGCGCCGTCGCGAAGAGGACCAAGTGGGACGATAATATCTGCCTTTTGCAGTAGTATCGTCCTACCGAAAGGCACAGGAATGTCCTTCATCTTGTTGTAGACCATCAAAGGTCCGCATTCTGCCTCGTTCGTAACGCAACACGACGAGATGAGGCTTCACAGCAGACTCCCACGTGACTGAGTTACAGAAACGCCTCTGATGCAGTTCATTCAGGCGTCTTGCAACTCAACTCTACTTGCAACACGCCAGTGCACAGCTCATGTTTGTGATATGGTCTTCGCGCCTCTGTTGTTTATAAGTGTTCTTACAAGGCCCTGACTTGGTCTGCTTCCTTGAAGGCATGTTCAAGTGGTTCAAAGGCAAGGATTCCGATGTCAAAACGCTCGAGAAGGAATTGGCAAGCATAGCAAGCAAGATCAATAAACACGAGGCTTCCATCTCCAAATCAAGATCGAATGCAAGACGGTATAAAGGAGCAATTACGCTTTACGGAGTCGTCATCTACACAATCTATCTCGCTTTGTGGTTTCTCTTGTTTGCCCGAGATACGGCACATAAACAGAAATGGTTACTCGAGACCTTGCCCATACTCGTAGGCCCAGTACTCATATATCTGCTTCGTAACACAGTATCTGGCTACTACGATAGAGCTGTGAAGAATGAGGAGGCAATTCTGGAGAGTCTGAAAACTCAACAGAAGGAGAAGGTGGAAGAATTCAAGACTAAAACCGATTTCTACACGACCAAGAGCTTGATTGATCGATATTCTGGCAGTGACATCACAAAGACAAAGACAGACAGCCGTCCAAAAGACACGCAATCACCGAATGTAACTGCTCAGGGCTCGCCGGCTACTCTTCAACAGAAGAAGCAGCGATTACAAGATGTCCAGAATCGACAATCACCTAGACTTCTCGTACAATCACAGATGACACCACAGCAGAACCAAACAGCTCTCCTGGGCACGGTTCCTACACCAACAAATCTCTCTGGCAAACCGCAGTTCAAAATAGATCCACCTAAATCGGCAGAATTTGCTCCGAATGCAGAAGCACCTCAAGCACAGGGTGAAAGACATTGGTACGACCGCATCCTTGACGTGATTGTAGGTGAGGATGAAGGCAACGACTCAAGCAAGTACAAGATGGAACAAAAAATTCGCATGCGCGATGAAACTATTGCAGGACTAGAAGTGGAATTGATGAAGTTGCGCAAATTGGTCCATTCGGGTGAAGAAAAGTCGGAGAGTCCGGTGGACGAATCTCGAGAAGTGCAGATGGATCAATCGTCAGGCGATATCGCCACTACAGCTCTGTCAAGCAACAAAGGCATACGGACTCGAAAAACAACAAGAAAATCCGCAAGAGAGAATACTGATGATGGCACAGATGACGAGCACTGATCAAATTCACGATTCGATCGTAATACATAGTCGTCCCCCTCTGAGCAGTTTGTACAGATATCTGTGGTACAGGGCGTCATTGTAAGATCCAGCCGGCTGCAACCTCTTCATTCTCTCCGGCGCTGTACCGTCCGGACAGACTTTGGTGATCTGCTGAGGTTGCGAGTATCGCTCATAAATCACTCATGAAGATCTTTCCGAATCTTTGGCACGACAAGTGCTGGCTATGGACTCTGAACGGTGGTATCATACGTGAAATGTATATGACCATATGTTGATAGCTCCCTTGACAAGATGATAAATGGAGCAATGTCAAATCTCATTCTACCAACCTGATTGTACTAATCTCATTGATCCTACTTTTCGGGGAATCGCTGTGATTGGAATTCATGCCTCCATCATGTATCTCTTTTGGAACCCACCGGACGACGAAAGGCGTCTCCGAGAATGGGTCCATCTCCCAAAATTCTTCCGCTGCTGCATTGCCGTACCGGTCCTCGTATGTCTTGAGGACTCGATGCCCTTGATCGAGTCTAGCGACGGGCGAACAAAATCCCAAAACTTCGGCCTTTGCGACCGGTCCATCTCGCCTCTGACGCAAGGTCCGGAAGGACTTGAGTTCTCGTGGAGATAGGTTCAGGGGAGTCACTTTTAGCCAGTGGCCATGTTGCCGTCTCGGGTGGGATCGAAGGGCGGCGATATGGATTGATTCCGAGTCTCGAGTCTCTACACATTCGGGCACTCGAGAGGAAGACCTGGTGTCTCGTTGTATGGCGGCGTCCTTTCTGTTCTCCTGTGCAGCGACAGCAGCAGCAGCATCAGAAGAAGAAGCAGCAAGACTCGACGACTGTTTGGAGATTGACCAGGAAGTTGGACGAGAGAGTCTGATGGCATGACGACGTCTCAGTCCTTGCTCAGTCTCAGGTCTCGCCAGGGCCTCTGAGTCTTGACTCGACGGCACCGCCTTTGTCACATCCATCGTCGCTGCTCTCTCCCGTCTCCTGGCCGTAGGCGACAACGTCAATCGACAGAGTGTCGATAAGGACGAGGCCGTGGTCGGACGACTCGGCAACATCTCACTCTGAGCTTGGCTCACTGTCCGTCTGTGTCGACTCCTCTTCTTCTTCTTTCCATTCTCCTCCTCCTCCTCCTCCTCCTTTAGGGACTCTGTCTCGTGTGCAGAGAAAGACTTTGGCCGGAAGAATCTGAGGAAATCATGCAACATCTGACAATTTCTCACCTCGTTCCAATCGACTCTTTCTTTTTCCTCAGTCATCTGATAATATTTCACCACCTTTTCACGAAATGATTGTTCTGTGTACATGATTGAGCAATCTATTTTTCCCGCCAATTGAGTGACACGTTCCTGTGCCCACTTGCCACCATGAGGTTCTAGGAAATTGCTCCATGATCATCAGCAAAGAGACCGTGTCGAAAGATTCAAACGACTATGTCTGCATCTCGAAAAACTCCCTCAGCTTGGCAAGCGACCGGGCTCGATGAGAGATACTGGCCTTTTCCTCCTTTGTCGCCTCGCCAAACGTCTTACCCAGCTCCTCTGACTCAAAGATGGCGTCCCAACCAAAGTCGTTGCTGCCTCGAGCAGGCACAATTTTCCCGAGACTCCTCCCCTCGAATAAGTGTACCTCAGAGTCCGGTCCGGGGGTATAGGCAAACGTACACAACGCCGTCGCCGACTTGTCCTCAAACCCTTGCAGCAGCCGGTTCAGACCCTCGTGGCCCAACTCTGACAGGAACCACTTGATGTAAGGGCCCGGCAACGGACCCAAGGCTCCAAACGACAGGGAGGTATCTTCCGTCATCACGGGACCTCGCAGTATCCTCGCTGCCGTCCGACACTTTTCCCGTGCAATCTCCGCCGTGGTTCCTTGAATTTCAGGCACTACAGAAGGGGATCCAGTCAGTCTTTTCCTCCATGCATGACAGGGGTTGGGTGAACATCACATACAGTCGAGTGCATGAGATTGCAGTGACACAGTCGATCCCAAAATATGCTTGACTTCCGCCAACTTTTTGCTGTTCCCAGTGACAAATGTAATGCCGTCCATGATGAGGATACCACAAAGGATCAATGCATCATGAGCTTTTAATGCAATTAAGCCGCAGAGTCGATAGGTATTCGATATGACCATGATACGGTTAGATATTAAATTGTATGAACACTATCTACATACTTGGCAAGGATTTATGCCATCTCGAGTAGTATTCCACTGTAGCGTCAATGTCTCGGCGATCAGATCCGTAAAGAACACTCCACAACACCAGTTCCTCTGTCGTCCTCCAAGAAGGATGATTGGCCTCTGTGAACACAGCAATCAGTGTCGAGGAGAGGCAAATCGCTGCAGACTGCCTCCCTGAGCTGGATCGAATGGCAAGGAATAGCTGTGCTGACGATGGAGACTGACATGAGCTGGAATGTTGTCATCCTGAGGAAGTGGATAACGTAATCCGGACCAGTGCTGCTTGCAATGCACACACTGAGACGTCATGATGTCCTTGGGTTTCCCAGCCAACTTTTGCTTCGCATTGCGAGCAATGTGGATGCGCTTGTGCTTGAATTCGTGTCCCCGTTTCTCATTTGTGCAAAGGGGTAGGAGAGCATTTATTTGGTGCATCAACTTGCGATATATGTCGAGCGGTAACCTGTGGCGAGGGAATCGGACTACGTCATTTATGTGTCGCACAAGTGGGTCGATCTCATAGACATTGGGACCTGAAAGGCGAACGTCTAAAAATCCAATTGACTCTATCGGGTCATTGGTAATACTGTAGACATCCCTTGGGTCTTGCGAATATCGGAAATCATAGCCCAAAAGACCGCTTGCGAGGAGCGAAGTGTTTGACGATAAGCGCCTCATAGCCTGATAAGCTTACACTTCGCTCGTGTGCGATAGCAGCACCGATCAAGTATGCGCAAGGGCGAGAGCGTTGCATAGGGCATATATGCTTGGATCCGTATAGATAAGCCCAGTGGCGGAGTTCAGCCTTGCCGTTGCGGGGAACGCCTGCGATCTCAATTCGACACATCATGAGTCCATGAGGGATTTCGAAGCTGTTTGTAATCGCTTGTCGCGTTTGCGTTCATACATGGCCTTGACACCACGACGAATCCTGTCTGCTCCCTCCTGATAGTGAGCCTGTGTCAATTCCTGCAGGGACTCAAAATTGTCTGGAGTGTATACAAAATTCCAAGTGCTGAGAAAATCCGATGTCTTTGGATCGATCTTGGGCACCCTGGGATGCGCGAGTAACGGGAGGTATACAAGCATGAGTCCAGTCGATCCAGACACAATTTCCCAATTATCGGAAATTGCCTGCGCTCTGAGGACGTCTTCCGCGTTGCTTGCATCTTCTGCTTCGACCTTGGTTGATTGCCCCACCCAGATATTGACACTTCCAAGGCTTGTTGCCACACGCTTTGCCTGTTCGAGCTTGGCCTCAGCATCCTCAGTGGAGCTTGCAGATGCAGCATCTAGTTCCGCTGACGTATCGGAATCCGACCTCGGCCAACCTGCTCCTACTGGCCAACCTTTGATCTGCCTCTGCTCGACGTAACCTTCCGTCCGTTCAAACCAGGGTGTTGTCTCGACATCGGCACTTGAATCTATTGCAATGATAATGTCGCAATTGCGTCTTAGGAGCGGGTAGAATGGTAGGTTATTTGCCATTCCCGCGTCGCAAAGTTCCAGCTCTTCCAGGTCATTTATTGATTTTGGTACCGAGTCCTTCAATTGGGGACCGAGTCCTTTGGCAAAGTTGGGAATCTTCATGGCTTCTACCAGATGGATGGACTTGAGCTCCTCGTCCCGATTTGTCAATTGATCTTTGATGTACTCAAACGGTCCATTCTGTGGTAAGAGAGGCTCAATCTCTTGGATATAATGAGATAATGAGGCGCAAAATGCTGAGCTGAAAGATCCTAGAAGAAGACTTAACTTGACTTCAGGGAACAAGTCGCTACTAAGTCCTTTCTCATAACGATGACCAGTGGCATTGGCTGGAATCCAAGCACCGATTTCCTCAGAGCCTAACTCATATGGCGTAAACTCGAAGAATTGGAAGAAAGATTTTTCTTGCAATTTTTCGACCTTTTCATCCACCGTGTTACTTTCCTCTGTCGCCTCTTTCTCTGCGCTCGCAGGTACTTCATGCCTCACACACGAGTAGATTGGCATCGGGTGTTTTCCATCAGACAAGAATCGAGCTTGAGCACTGAGTTTCAGGTCGTCATCATCAACAGTAAGATTATTGTTTGGAACGAAGAATCGGGAGTTGAGCATAAGGCCATATAGATCGACCAGACCAAAATCATTGTAGCCCTGCTTCCAGCGCTCGAATGTGCCCCTCAGTACATACTTTCCTGCTCGGATATTAGCTCAGATGTCTTTCGGCAATTGTCATGGACGAACCTGTCATCTGATCCATCAGTGTTTCAAGCAATGCAGAAGGTTCTGCTATATGGTTCTGCACTCTCTTCTTAAGGTGTCTCAGAACATGCTTCGGTTCTTGCTTGCCCAAAGTGGAGAAGTAGAGGGCCTGTGCCCATGTACTGCCTAAACCTTCATCAGCCATTGACGAATATAGAACAAGGCAACACACCTGATATACCTGCCATGTATGTCACGACGTCGAGCAGGCCGGAGCGATGCATGTTCTCATAGTGAGACGCTGTGGCAATGCAGGCTCGCAATCCACCACCAGAAGCAGCAATACCGATGATTGGAATATCCTCATCATGTCTATTCGCCTCAGCATGAGTTCTGGCTATGGAGACTGCAACTTACATGTCGTCCACATCTACTCCAATGTATTTTGATAGTGCTATTTTTGTGAACTTGAGCCGCTGCTCTCGAAATTCGTTCTCTCGATCGCAAAGACCTGACCCTATACGAACACTTGTCCTCGAGAAGCCGGTCTCGTCCATGTCCCGGACGACCTCGGCGCCCATAGAGCCCGGCTTGAAATCCAGAGAGTCACGGAGCCGCCCGATGAAGTCTGGAAGCCGCCTGGCGACTTGCGGGAGGTTTAGCTGATTCATCGCAGCGTCCTCGACATCCTGCAGCTTATCCTTGATCGTTGCCCATGAACTTGAGATGTCGGGAGTATCCCAGTCGAAGAAGCCCTTGGACTGGTCGTCATCGAGGTTTATAGGCTTCCGACTGAAGCTATAATGCGCCGCAAATGCAAGCGGAGGAACACCAAGAACGACAAAGTGTCTCCTGCTCCACGATGCAAGTTGACCTCTCATGGACGAGTGTGGCCTCTTGAGCACGAAAATCCAGGTCTTCTGTCTGTTTGTTGTGCAACTTGGTTCGCACAGATTTTGATATTCCAGAGATGATCTGCCGCTCAAGGTGGATCGCTCCCCATCTTCCTCAGCCTCTTCTTCCCATGCGGAAAGTTTTTCGAGCCGCAGTGGCGGGGCGCATGGCATCAAAGCAGCTTCAGGCTGGTGGTCAGAACACTGTTGCTGCCGCTGCTGCCGCTGCTCACCTGAACTGCACCACAGAAGAGCAGGCACATGTCAGCGAAAGCTTCATGATCAATCAGCCCAGCCACATCCAGGCATCGTGATCAGCTCAGACTTCCACCCGATACTCGCACGGTAGGATGACATCGCTAGAATCTTGGCTACCTCTGTGCAACGTCACAATCTGGGCAGATGAGGGTGTCGTCACTCAGGGTACTGATTCAGGGCTCGATGAAGCCGGTCGCAGTCATCTCAGGGGATCTCTCAGGAGCGAGCAATGTCTTGGCGTCCTGTATCTTGTGCTTGTAACGGCACACAATAGCTCACCTCACCTTGATCGACCCGCTCTTTTGATAGTCAAGGAATACCAGAATGATCCTACCCATGTAACGGAGCTTGTGGAAATTTTGCAAGTCTAGAGCAGGAGTCCTCCGAGCTATTCGTCCTTGACATCTAAAACAATCACCAGTCTTTACATGACACAAGAAAATACATGCCTTGTTCACATTGCCTCACACTCTAATGCTGCCCTCGAATCTCCACGATATATGTAATCCTCCAAACCTCCATAGAGTTGCATGAGACAGAATGAACGATGCGAGTCGTTATCAAAATATTTAAACACGGCCGATCCATGGTCAATCGAGTAGCAGGTGACAACGTAGGATATGCATTGTCTTGTGTGTGTACCTCTTATAAAATCAGAGTAGTGTTACACAATCGCTCTAAATGTAGTGTCTGTGGTGGATACCACTCTAGGAGATGGCACTTGCTCATGCTATTGCCATACGACAAATTCTCTTCTGACTCTGTCGACTGCAACGTCGTCCAGATCTTCTGTACCTCCCTCATATGTCGACTATTCGTAGTTTGCGTGTCTCACCAGTTCTTTTATAACAACGATTCGGTTGAATCGAGTCTAACCCAAGCGGCTTCATTCGATGGATTGCTTGCCTTTAATATTCTACTTGTGTAGCCCTGTACGAGATCTGGTGCGATTGGCCTCAATCTCCTTCTCAGAAACGACTGTCTCTTCTTGCTGAATGACTTGTCGAGTGGCTCGTTCAACTTCATTCGGCATGTCCGGTATGCGCTCCGACAAGACTGCTTTCATCTTTGCCTCATCCATGCTGCCGTCTTCACGGTAAATGCTGTCGAGAGACTTGGATGGCACGAGATTGATACGATTCTGGTCCAGTAGGGTCTTGAGATGCGTGGATCCCTGCATGGCGCGGAAGTGTGACCATGCCCTGAATGCCACATAGAAGAAGGGCAAATTCGGCACGATAGGCACCAACATGAATGGCGCAGTGAAGGGCATGAGGACGAAACTGTAGATGAGCTTTTGCCGGTGTCGAGGATAGCCCTCGTCAGCAAGGAGCTTTGTCTGTGTCTGTATAAATTCTGTGGTCAGTCTTGACGGATAGTTGAGAGTCACTCTGCCCTCCTTTTCGTGCTCATCCGGATAGTACCGCTCATAGGAGGACTGCGACATGATACTTTTGAGAGAATGCTCGCGGTAGTCGACGCGAGAGATGGCCTTGTTTCCATACCGGACCACCTTTTCCTTCCATCCACTCGTGGCAGATTCCCAAGAAGTCCATGTTGAGCCAGCCTTGCTCACGATCCTGTCCTGAATTGTTGGCTTCACATCGACCTTGGATTTGAGAGCGGTTCCATACAAGAATATCCTGGATGAGGCGATGTTCCTGAGTGGTAGCAACAAGAGCTTCATACCACAAAGATAGTCAAGAGACTATCGGTCAAATACCGTGCTATTAAGGTAAAAAAGGAGTTAGTGCCTTGCAGAGGCCGGATCCAGCGAAAGACTATGTTCAGGTCACGCTTGCTCCTATTCCCGATGGACAGACCAGCGAGGCACGGTGTAATGTCGAGTAATATACACAAGTTCTATATGCAAGACAATGCTAGTAGCACGAAGAGCTGACCTACCAGGTTCCTAAGAGATAGGACGCTGTAGCTCGCTGTGTGGACGAGCCAGCTACACAGGCTTACTATTCCTCGACCTGAAGGTCCAGGCCGGTTTAGAGAGCCTGAGGGCTGGAAGCCAGAATTTCACGAGACGAAGAAGCACGGGCCAAGATTAATCCTTCCGTGCACTCTCGTCGGTCACAAGCCGATGCATGGAGAAGCACGGGTATCGCCACAGTGGAAGACACCTTGAATCTCTCTCTCGTTCGCCTGGTGGACCCGTGAACCCGCACTGCCTTCATGAAGCTCAGGGTCCATCGATCTCACTCACCTTCACCTTGCGGGATCCGAGCATTGGCGATCATCACTCATTTCATCTCCCATCATCAGGCCAATGGGCAGACGGGCAGCTCATGCTGACAAGTTGGGTAGGTAAGCTCCCTCTCTTGCTGACGTGAGCAAGGTGTTCAGCCGAGTTCCCAACTGAGCTCGTCTGGGACACGTTCCGTAGCACCGTTGTGGAATGACTGGAACATGCTCGTACTTTCGAAAGATAATGAGTCAGTGCTGCGCAAGACCCTCTGGAGTTGCACGGAGCTGGCTGGCTGGCTGGCGGTGGCCAAGATTTGTCAGGGAGGCGAGAGCTTCTGCCCACGGGGTTACTAGATGCTTCTCTCCGCCTCTCGCATGCCTGCTTGGAAAAGAAAACAAATTTTGACTGCGAATGAGTTGATCGCGGCGCCCGATTCTGCTTGCGTGAAGTGAGTGATTCGCCTCTGTCTGTCCTTTCGCCTCCCCCACGCTGTGCTCTGCTCATCCGCGCAATCTTCCCACTGTTCGGCTAGCTGGCCCTGGGCCCTGGACCCATGCACGATCGAGCCTGACGCTAGCTGGCTGGCTGGCTAGCTGATCGACTGACTGGCCGATGGATTCCAAAGACCTTCCATCATTGCCATGAGCCGTCCCTTCACCCATTCATTTGCCTCTCGTCCATCCGCGACTCAACATACAAGTCATTGCTTCTGACACTTGACACATCGCTTTGTCTGCAGCGCGACCTTCGGTCGATTTTGCTGCTCATCGCGACGACGGTCATTGCCTGATGGCTGACTCGATCGCAACTCAGACTATCCTCGAGGAAGGCGAGACTCTGGTCTCTGCTGGAAGCACACCTCAAATAAATGCGAAGTTGAACGGTGAGAACGGCTACTTTGACCAACGAGTCAGGGACTCAAAGGAATCTCATCGCAACGGAGATGGCAAGGTCTCTCCTCACGGTAGTGCCGGTCGATCACCCTTGCCGACGCCAGGGTCGAGTACGCCTGTGAACGGCTCTTCCTCCCACCATGCTGCCCATCCTGCTCCTTCGAGGCCTGGTGTCGAACCCCGCGAGTCACAGTCACAAACGACGACGAAGAAGACTATTTCGAGGCTGCAACGGATGTTTTCACAGACAGGTCGCAAGGAATCTCAGATGGCTGTGGCAACCAAGTCGTCCACAGGCACTCCAAGCGGTGCTCAGACTCCAGAGGAAAATCACCCTGTCGCTGCTGATCCCGAAAAGGAGGAGCGTCTCAAGTTGATGACTCCAGACGAGCGCGTGGTCGCCATGCGTTTCGACTACAACGAGAAGGATGGTACGCATGCACATCATCTCAAGCGTCAGAAGCGAGAGGAGAAACTCAAGAACATGTTGAAGGACATGCTCGGTGGCAAAGCCAAACGCGAGGAGGAAGAGCGCAAGCTTGAAGCGGAAGAAGCTCACCAACTCTCCCTCATCACGAGTTGGGTAGCTCAGGGTCCTCACACGAATGTCGACGAAGCTGCCAAGATAGCAAAGCAGAAGGACAAACACCAAGAACAAAACTTTGTGGAGAAATATGGAAGATGTCAGGAGATTGTCGGTCGCGGTGCTTTCGGTATCGTTCGTATTGCCCACAAGATGGATTCGGCCACTGGCAAGGAGCGTCTCTTTGCTGTCAAGGAGTTTCGCAAGAAGCCAACGGAGAGCGAGAAGAAGTATCAGAAGAGATTGACTTCCGAATACTGTATCTCTTCCGCTGCCAAGCACCCCAATGTGATCAACACACTCGATCTGCTGCAAGATGCTCAAGGAGACTATTGCGAAGTCATGGAATACTGCGCCGGGGGAGATCTCTATTCCCTCATCTTGGCCGCCGGAAAGCTCGAAATTGCCGAGGCTGATTGCTACTTCAAGCAGTTGATGAGGGGTGTCGGATATCTGCACGACATGGGTGTGGCACATAGGGATCTCAAGCCCGAGAATCTGCTTTTGACACCTTCCGGAGCACTCAAGATTGCAGATTTTGGCAATGGCGAGTGCTTCCGTATGGCATGGGAGAAGGAGGCTCATTTAACTGCCGGTCTTTGTGGCAGTGCTCCATATATAGCCCCTGAGGAATACTGCGAGAAGGAATTTGATCCTGCAGAGGTCGATGTTTGGGCCTGTGGAGTCATTTTCATGGCCATGAGGACTGGCAGACATCTCTGGCGCATGGCAAAGAAGGACGAAGACGACTTCTATGCTCGTTATCTCGACGGCAGAAAGACTGAGGGCGGTTACGAGCCCATCGAGGCCTTGTCGAGAGCACGATGCCGTAATGTGGTCTATTCCATCCTAGACCCGAACCCGAAGCGTCGTCTCACGAGCAAGCAAGTCTTGGACTCTGAGTGGATCAAGGGTGTCTGGACATGTAAAGCAGCAGATGTGGGGGCGTAATACTACAACGGCATATTTTCTCTTGGCCCTGTTTGTTGTAACAATATATATACTGTGGAGCAATACTTTAGCGAACTGCCAGACTACACATAAAATGGAAGCGTTGTCGTGTCTGCAACTGATCTAGCTTCGGTCTATATTGATTCCTGACACTGCTCTTTCTAGTTACAACTCGCCATGTCGAAGCAAAAGTGTGAGTCTTCTGTGTTTTGCCACTCTGAGAATCTCATTGGAGTTTTGACGACAAATACGAGTCAGTTGTGGGGCGCTCCGGCACGCCAACGTCTGAGCCACCGCGCGAGGGAGGATGAAGATGAGGTCAATTGCAATCGGGGCTCATCGTCAACTCTTGAGTGACTGATGTGATGGCCAGACTTGACCCAGCTGAAGGAGATCTTGCAGTGATGCCTCGAATCATGCTTGGAGTCTGCAGTCGGTGGTAAGTGAGTAGTGTGCGACATGGCATCATCATTCGACGAAGAGCGAGCGGAGACGCCGCTCATGGCATCCTCTTCCCTCTCGCCTGCTGCTCCTTCTCGGGTGACTCTGGTGCAGTCGCGCAGTACCCTGATACGACAATGGAATCGTTTCTTGGTCTTTTTGGATGGGCCGAGACCACGGGTCGAGCTGGAGAGACAGGTTTATCTTCCTTCGATACAGAAATCGCTGCAAACGCTGGCGACTCGCTCCGCGTCGACATTGCGTGGAAGAGTATTCTGGTGCCTCTTCTATTGTCTCTGGTTCTTCACCTTTTCGGGACTTGTCTACAAGTCTTCCTTTTCTGCACAGAGCAGTGGGGTGGATGATGATGATTCCGCCAGGACACCAGAGTTCCTGTCCTGTCATTCTAGTCTATGGTATCCCAAGAACGGATGTGGACTGCACGGCATGGACTGTGAGCCCTTTTCAAACACGACGATTGCATTTCGATGTCCTGCAGATTGCCTTGGTGAGGTCGTGTTGAACGATCGACCGGTCGGTATTCAGGAAATCATCCATCGCCCATTGGTCATCGGAGGAGGACGTGGTCGAGGTGAGGTTGATGATCGCTCCGGTGTGTATCGTGCGGATTCATTCATCTGTGCTGCAGCGATCCATGCAGGTATTGTCTCCAATTCTGGTGGAGGGTGTGGGACTCTCGAGGTTGTAGGCCTGCAGGACTATTTTGAGTCATCCTCAAGCAATGGAGTCGACAGTATTGCTTTCGATTCAGAGTTTCCCAAATCATTCGCATTCATCAAGACAGGACAGAGCGACGATGGCTGTGTCGATCTGCGATGGCCAATCACGGCTATCAATGGCTTGTTTACAATCGTCTTTGCTCTGCTACAGCCAGACACACTCGTCTTCTTCTGGGTCATCTATGTGGTCATGTACATGCATATTGCGCTCGTTAGCGATCCGCCACCGAGGACGAGCTTTGAACTTCTCGGGATCGCATTTGAGGGACTCTTGCCCTCCCTCTTTGTTGGCTACTTCTTCTGGATCTGTGCTGTGCGATGGACCCTGAGGGCTGCTCTGCCACTCGATCGGACAATCTTCTGGACTGGTGGACTCTGGTTTGGCGCTCTGCTGAATTACATCTCTGCATTCATCCCAATCTCGCGACTCTTGATGAGTGACATTATGCGGGATGGGGGACTCTTTTACTTCATTGCAATTGTCCTCTTGCTGCTTGCCATTGTCGTGAGCCAGATGGCACTCATGCGAAAGACTGGCGACCTGATCTTCTATCTCAAGGTATACCTGACAGGTCTCGTGATCCTGATCCTGCTCGCAAACATTCCCGGACTGACCTTGAGGATTCACCACTACATCTTTGGTCTCTTATTTATCGCAGGCACAGCCTACCCGACAAAGATGAATATGATCTATCAAGGTATATTGGTTGGTCTCTTCCTGGATGGCATCGCTCGATGGGGGTTTGACAGTATCTTGGAAACGGCTGAACATCTTCGAGAAGATGCCGTCCTGATGTCTCCCATACCAAAGATCTTAGATGTCGGTGATTGGCTCAAGCACGGCTCACTCGAATGGCAAGGCACACCGCCCGCAAACCACTACTACTCAGTCCTCATCAACGAGGTTGAACGGTACAGGGGTCCGGCAAGCAGTCTAGATCCTCGCAAGGTCGGACTCTCCCTCCTGCAGGACACACCCTATTACATGAGGGTGGCGTATGCATTTGGAGCCGCAGCCCTTGATTCTACCAAGGCCGCGATTTTCTTTGCCAATGGCACCTTTATTCCTGCAGAGCCTGGCCGAACAGCTAGATGAAATTCCCTCTAGACTTTTTCGCCGACACGTCGATCAGTTCATCATGCAGAATAGTGAAAACCTCCATGGAGAGTGGTCACTCGACTCGAAAGTGTATCGGGCTACGGACTGGAAATAGGCCCGCATCTCGAATCATGTGCCACATCTCCCACGCCACGGGTAAAAGTAAATGCGCTTGCCGGGAATTCTGGACAATGCCATTCCATACGTATGCAGGGTCTATGCAGCAGGGAATAAATCTAAACTATAAAGAAAGGCATGAGCCATTCTGCATGGTGCTTCGTCAGACTCTGGAAGTCCCTGGACGAGTGGCTTGACAAATCAAGAGCAAGACTCAACAGGGGAAATGATGTTAGGACTAGAGAGACAGAATCGAATGAGATCTGCAATAAATTTGGTAGACATGCCCTGCAGATTAGAAATAGAGAGCTCGCTCCATGAAAAGATCGTGCATCGACTCGAACCCGGAAGGCTAGACTCCAGAAGTGCCTGGCTAGACTTTCCGTGTGTGGACCTTTGCACGGACGACCCGTCCAACTGATTCACAAATTCTTTGTGACTGCATGGATCGTGTAGGGAGCAGGCAGTAAATTCTTGCGTCGAGGTGAGGGTGGAATGTCAGTCGGTGCCGAGGCAGATGGGAGAGCAGGCACGATTTAATGCATACGGGAAAGAAACATCTCACTCTGAATGCATAAGACACATGATCAAATTGTCAAGACGGCGGATCTCCTGACGCCAATCGTCTACCCGTCGCGGCCAAGATGGGATGGGTAGCGAAAAGCCTCGATCGACCGTGTGCTAGCATCGAGTGACTATAAGGAAATAGAAAGGCAGAAACGAATGGATAATGCACGACGCATAGGAGATAAGATTGACGAGTCGATCGTCTCGTGGATCAGTGAGCACCAGCTGTCAAGGGGGTGCAGAGTCTGAACGTGGATGAACGTGTCGACACCTTGAAATAGCGACTGCACTCTCGTGACAGTAGAATAAGATAGGATCGATTGGGCTGTCAATGGTACTAAACCCACACACGGCATATAAAATCTCGGGCGGTCTCTCAGGGAAAAAGGGGAAAATGAGGGAGTTGTCCGTGCAGGAGATCACCGTTAAGGAAAATATGGCCAAGCGAGCATGATGGCGTCTCCCAATCTGACAAGGTAAATTCGAGGAAGCATTGCTCGCTTCGACCATATTTGCCTAATGAGAATGCAGGCAACGAACGACTGATCAGCCTGGCTCTTTTTCCCTCTCGCCCTCTTAGTCGGCGTTTTCGTGGGCGCCTGTCAATTTGTATTTTGGGCTGTCGATTTTGCCGCTCACAAGGCTACTCTGATTGGCCCAAAGCACTCTCTTTTTCACCACAACAAAATGTACAGATCTGTGGCCTGCGCCTTTTTTTGAATCCTTTCATGTTCAACTGCCCTTTGGCTCTCTTTTTGCTTCGTGCCACGTTGGACATTTCTCAGAGACAGGTATGGCTTTTGACTTGGTTGAAGATTCACAAGCGAGGGTGAAGCGACATAGATGCCCTGCTGCCCCCTGCCACGACGCCCTGCGTGAATCCCTGGCGATCGATCGTGCTCTTATGTGGACCAAGTGACAGGCAGGGGCTGAGGGTGTTCTGTGCGTGTAGATATTTTCGTTTGTGTTTCAGATCATATAGATATGTATATATATATATGTAGAACCCCACTCTCCCGGCTGTACTCCTGCTCTCTCTTCCCCTCTCTCTCTATCATTCTCAATCACAAACCACTCGAAATGGAGACAATTTCCTGGCCACGATACGATTCTGGTATGTGCTCGAGCAATAGAGATGGAGCGAGTCTGATGAAGCCCCTAGCGATGACTGAGGCCATGTCGATCGAGACCTCCGATTTGGGTTGGGAAGAGACGAAAGTGACTGTGGTCTCGTCCTCCTTGGACTGCGAGACGAATTATATCGATGCTGCACAATCTGTCCTGCTCTGTATCCTCAACAGCACCATCCTACAATTCTTCTAGCCTCTCGATGTCGATCCAAAGAATCAGCAAGCCGGCATGCACCTTTCAAAACTCAGACACATTTGGTTCTGCGCATTCTTGGGTGCAGTGTGGACTTGAACTCCGCTTACTCGAAAAAGGCATGCAGATCCCAAACTGCTGGGACGATCGAACCCGCGACTCAGGAGAACACGGGACATGAGAGAGAAGGATACTCCTCGGACTTTCTTTATTGGTGAAAGATAAGATCGTCGGGGCAGCAGCAGAAATGGGAAGAATCAGCAAGCGTGCGTGTGGGATCTGACAGCGGGAAGAGAGAGAGAGAGAGAAGGTCGGTCTACATGTTTTCCTTCCTCTCCGCTTCCCTCTCCTTTGCCGCACATCTCCCTCCACAAAGAACACCTCGACCACCAATCACCCTCTCACAATCAAACTCTTCTTGAGCCCCTTCCTAGAGATGCCAAGAGCACATGACTATAGGAGACTGACAGATCTGGTCTATCTCGATCGTCATGCAGCCTCAGTGCAATATCATGTGTCATCGCAGATTACAGACACTATCGACTGCGCCATTGGGCCAGGATCAGTGCTTTAGGGCAGATAGCTCAGTTTGCAAGGCTTGAACTTCAGCCGAGTTGCAATGACAAAATGTACCATGAATCATTTGTATAATTATCCAATCATACTGTCTATCCGTTCGTTTCTCTACCATTCGACTCGTGTGAGACAATGGTCACTCGGAATCATGATTCCATATATTGTGTCTTTCTCGTTCATGACATTCATCTTATTGCACAACTACCTGTGCCGGAATTGGCCTTTGTGGTGAATGCATATAGGTACAGATATGAGGTGCATGATTCGCTTCAGCAGGAGAGCACGAGAATGCACTGTAAAAGAGTTGGGAGGAGTTGCGGTGGGTGATGCAAGGTGGAGCAATTTGGTCGCGCTTCGTGGGGTTTGTCCTCTGATGAGCTGAGGCTGCAATAGAGTGCGTAATGACGAATCGCACGGCTCATCTTGTCGACAACTAAAGTCCATTTCAGCACCATCAGTCTTACTGGTCAATCTCTGGCCCGTTTGCTATCTTGGTGTTTCGCATCGTGTTAAGCAAGCAACCTAGTCATGCCGGCGTGGTATGAACCGTATCTCGATGCTGGTTATATTCCCATCTTTCTCCTTCGCCAAGGTATTCGGAAGGAATTGGCAGTCAGAATCAAGGAGATCACCTTTCCATCGGTCGAAGAGGCATTGCAGAATAAGTTGGACTTTGTAAAGTTGCTGAAGGAGAGGCCGATAGCCATCAATACAGAGGACGCAAATAAGCAACACTATGAAGTCTCGACAGAGTTCCTCCAGATGTGTCTCGGGCCGCGAATGAAGTATTCCTGCTGCCTGTTTCCGAATTTCAATGAGACTCTTGCGGAATCGGAAGAGCTCATGCTCGCTTCTTATGTCGAAAAGGCAGAACTTCGACCAGGCATGAAGATTCTCGATCTCGGATGCGGCTGGGGATCTCTCTCCCTCTACCTTGCCGAGAAATTACCTACTTGCGAAATCACGGCCCTCTCGAATTCCAAGACGCAAAAGATCTTCATCGACGAGCAGGCTCGTCAGCGTGGCTTCAAGAATCTGACTGTTGTCACGGGGGATGTCAAGGATCACGAGTTTCCAGGCGAGTCATTCGACAGGGTCATGTCTGTCGAGATGTTTGAGCACATGAAGAATTACTCCTTCCTGCTGAAGAAGGTTAGTAACTGGTTGAAGACGGAGGGGAAACTCTTTGTGCACATCTTCTGCCACAAGTCTCAGCCGTATGATTACAAGGAAGGAGACGGATGGATGACTGATTACTTCTTCACGGGAGGTACCATGCCTTCGTCCGATCTCTTCCTCTACTTCCAAGATCATCTCACCATCGAGAAACACTGGGCAGTCAATGGAAAACACTATGCAATGACATGTGAAGAGTGGCTCAAGCTCTTGTTGAAGAATAAGAAGGAGGCCGAACCATATCTCGAAGCAACCTATGGGAAGGGCGAGATTACGAGATGGTTCAACCGATGGATCGTCTTCTATCTCGCCTGTGCAGAACTCTTTGCTTGGGATGATGGCAATGAGTGGTTCGTGGCACACTATCTCTTTGCGAAGAAGTGAATGCCTAAAGCCTTCAATCTGGAACCATAGAGATGATTATGCATCGTGATTTACAATAGATAGAGTATATGTACAAGTAGAAATGATTATGCCTAGTCTCCCGAATTTCATCCGTCTTCGTCTGCAGACTTTGTCCTTTCAGACTTTGTCTTCCTTTCGAGCTTCTTCAGTCTTTTGGCCTCTGCTCTCTCCTGATCAATTTTCCTCCCTTCTTCCCATAACTGACTCCACTCTCTTGTCGAATTCGGGTCGTCCTGGGAATCCTGTTCGAGCCGCTGGCGGAGACGAGTCGGACCCATGAGCGATCGCATCTTTCGGGCGAAAGAGGGAAGATCGTGTACATCTAGCAATTGCCTGCCTATTCCCACCAAAACCGCTGCTGAACCGAGACAGAGGAGTGTTCCCATACCCTACGACCGGTCAATAGCAGCCCCACCACCTCGAGTTTTTCACTCCAACTCTGCAAGTCCCGACTCGGAAGACGAGACGGAGCATTGGAACTCAGAGGGATGAACGAAAGGAGTGCCGTACGAGAGCCTTGGCGGCATGCATGACTGGGCTGAAATCTGGATCATGTGTACCGTTGGCCTTGAAGAAGGGCACAGAGATGCGTTTCCTGGAGACTCTGTTGAGTGCTACTGCGATACCGAGTGCGAATGCAGCACCGGCCGAGCTGAGCAGGAAACGAGACTGATTCAATTCATTCGCCCTCGACTCGCTCGATGGCATGCACCGAATAGTCGTCCTCCCCTTCTATAGAATGCTTGCCAGGTCTCCTTCCAATAGAACGTTGGTCGAGATGGACTTTTTTGGCACGAATAGACATGACTGAGAACATGCGAGGAATACGAGATTTTGATCACGTTGGATGACGACTCGCCTGAATTCCACTTGCCTGCAATTCACTCGCCTGCAATCGCGCGCTGATATCGTCGCTGCTCCACCCTCCCTTGTGGCCCTTCAGCTGGAGAGCCAGCCAGCCCTGCGACAACAACAGAGACTGCGACCGTGAAATCTTCCTTCCCTACAGACACAGCAGGAACGAGCGACTTTATAAAAGTTGGCCGGCAGACAAGAGCGTGTCTTCAAATTTTCAATTTCTACGATTCGACCGTCCTGTGACGATCGTCTTTGCATCGACCTCTGAATCGTCCTCCGTGCAGCCAGGTCTACCCTGTCTGATTCCCGCAATCGTCTCGACTTGCGGCAGTAGTGTGTCGATCGATATCGATTTCCTCTCGACGCAGAGATGACAACACAGACACGAAACTACGACTATCTCATCAAATTACTTCTGATTGGTGATTCAGGGGTCGGCAAGTCATGCCTGTTGCTGCGTTTCTCAGAGGACTCCTTCACGCCATCCTTCATCACGACGATTGGTATCGATTTCAAGATTCGAACGATTGAGATTGACGGGAAGCGCATCAAGCTTCAGATATGGGACACGGCAGGCCAGGAGCGCTTCCGAACGATAACGACAGTCTATTACCGTGGTGCCATGGGCATCTTGCTCGTCTACGACGTCACGGATCGCAAGTCATTTGAAAACATCAAGACTTGGTTCGGCAATGTCGAGCAGCACGCGAGTGAAGATGTCAACAAGATCCTCATTGGAAACAAGTGTGATTATGAAGAGAAACGGGTGGTGTCGAAGGAGGAAGGTCAGACTCTCGCAGACTCTCTCGGCATCCAATTTGTCGAAGCTTCCGCAAAGGCAAATGTCAATGTCGACGACGCCTTTTTGAGTCTTGCGCGTCAAATTATGAAGCGACTCTTGGACAGTTCGGCGCAAGAGACACAGGCAACAGGAGTCAAACTCGATGCTTCTGCTGGCTCAATGAGATCTAAATGCTGTTGATACTTTTTAGATACCTTAATGGCGATATCCCTTTTTTCCTTTCCCAAACCTCTTCCTGCGTTGTCTTTGAGACCTGTACTTTTTGCAATATCTCGAGAGATCCACCCACAATGTGTCTTCCACACTGTCCTACTCTTGGTTGTATTTTGGAAGCCCATGTATACCATCTCACTTGAACGCCCTGACCATCTTGTACCAAATCTTGGCGGGATTCTCTGGCATGCATATCATCTTGTGTCAATTGTACAGAAGCGTTCTTTTGTGTCCATCAGATAATGACGACAACTCATATAACAACTCGTAACAGATCTCATGTGCCAACGTCTGGACAAAATCTCGAAAAAGACTCTCGATTCCCGCCAATTGTCTGTCGTCGGCTGAGAGGCGGGACTGATTTTACTTCCTGCGGCTCGATTTCCGACTGGGCAGATTGCGTTGTCGTTTCGACCGCGTGGTGGATCCGGTGGTACTCTCGGCGTCACTGGGTCCTGGGGTCCCCGTCCTACTACTCTTGTCGCCTCTGCCGGCCGCAGCGGTCGGTTTGGCGATATTGGCCTTGTCAGTCTTTGGCCGCTTGTAGGTCGTCGTCGGGGTGGTGGAGGCAGCCGTTGTCGATCGTTTCGAACGAAGGGTTGGGGGGTTGCGTGTGGTGGTGGGTGCTGGAGGAGGGGCGGTGGAGGAAGATTCCATTGCCGCTGCGTTTCGTTTTCGGGTCCTTCTTGTCGTCGTCGTCGCCGGTGTAGTCGTTGGAGGAGTGATTGTTCTGGTGGGTGTCGGAGACTTTGCAGACTCTGCTTCTTCCTTGTCGTCCTCTTCGTCTTCTTCTTCTTCTTCTTCATCCTCATCATCATTCTCCTGCTCCTCCTCCTCTTCCTCTTCTTGGTCTTCCTCATTCTCCTCGTCTTCTGCCTCTTCTTCGTCCTTTGCCTCGACCTCTTGATCTCCATCGACCTCCTCTCCGTCATCTGTCTGTGCATCTACCTCTTCCTCCTTTGCCTTTCCTGTGACTCCTGCATCATCTGCTTCTTCCTGCTCATCGGCATCGGCTTCATCTGCTTCGTCAACCTCTTCGAGTTCGCTCTCTGATGCCTGGTGATCTTCAGCGACTCTGGCAGCACCGACAGTTTCAGATTTGATGGATGGAGCGGGACTCGACCTGAAGTCCTTCACGGAGGGTGTGGCCGGGGTACTCTCGGCACCTTGGATGGCATGTCGTTCGATGAGTTCTTGATATTCGTCATAGGGCAGGTCAAATTCGGCAAGCATGCCTTTCGTCGGATCCCGACCTCCCTTGTCGCCTTTTGCCTCTCCCTGACCTTCTCCTGGACTCTCCTCCTCCTCGTCATCTCCTGAACTACCACTACTCCCCCCACCTCGTTGTGACACGGCCTGGGTCTGGAGGTATTCGATATTGTAGAGAGACTCGAGTTTCTCCTTAATCGAAGCCATGCTCACATGTTGTCGTTGTTGTGAAGGATCCGGGTTGAGGGTCAGGAAGAGATTCAGGAGTCGAAAGTTTCGATGCAGACCGATCGGTCGACAATGTATCAATGATTTGAAAAAGATGATTTCATCCCTGTCATTTGATGTCAGCCAATCGTACAGCAATCATAGAGTCAAGAGGGACTCACTCGTCCGTCCAGTCTCGCGCCATTCATACAGAATCGAAATATCAGGAATGAACAATGTATTGGGCAAGAAGGCGAAACTTGTAAACCATGAGATTTCATGAAGTGGTCAAGTTGCGCCGGCTAAACTTCGGCTCGAGGCATGGTGGTCAAAGAAGAACAGAAGAAGTGTAGCCACGACAAAACATGGTGCTCAGGAAGGACAGGAAGAAGAAGGTATCATTGTTTCAGCCCAGTAGCAAATATAGACCTGCAGTCTTCATGGGGACCAACCAGTCGACCGGTGGTAGACCTCGATCAATGCTGTGCCATAATTCCTCGACATATGACAGGGTATTCTTGATGTAATTGATCCCGACACTATAACTCAAATTGGACATCCTTTCCCGTATGAACGATCTCTCAGAAAGGTCTTGTATATTTGGAGCAGTGACAAAGAGTACAAAGAATTCCCTGACACAAGTTGGGGAGGAAGCTGGTATGGCTCTCAGAACCTGGAGAACTTGAGAGGCCATCTCATGTGCCTTGGTGTCATGCAAAGGATCATCAACATGCCAATGTCGAAAGATGATCAGCTTGATAGCACGTCGCCACGACTCATCGGCTTTCTAGAGGTCAGCAGTCTAAAGGAATAATGTCAGACACAAGCTTACCGAGGATGATATGCTCCAATCGGCAGTGCTTGCCAAGTATCTCTTCAACTTCACACAGAAGTTTGATAGGCAGATTTACTTTGTAATTGGACAGTTGTTTGAAAATAGCGTCAAGACGTTCTCGACTCGGCTCATTCTTCCGTGTCATTTCGAATACTTCCGTCGTCAGGAGGAAGAGGTTGAAATCGAAACCAAGAATGTGGTCAAGAGAAGTCTCATCCTGTAAAGCTTCCTGCACGACGTGATTGAAACCAGCAAAATCAGCCGTCGAGCGTGTATCTGTATGGACGGAAACGAGCGTATCCCAATATACCAGCATTCCGACCAGGTACCTGGGTGGCAGATCTCTGCTGTCTTTCCGGCTACGCTCAATCAATAATTGCTTCGCAGCAAAGAGATGATGTAGCGAAGCGGAATTTTGTCTCTCTGGGTCCCAGTTTTCGGAGAGACCGAGCATGATGATGGCAGCGAATGTTGCATCTGGTGTGGAATCTTCTGGCTCAGTCAATTCCTCCTTGAGCGCTTGAAAAGATCGTTGTTGATAGTCCAAGGCGTGCTCTGATTTTCCTGTGCCGCCTGCCCTCGTGGCGATCAAGTACGCACTCATAGATGCCAGTGCATATGCCAAGGCCAACGATTGATTCTGGAGAATTCGAAGATGAGTTGCAAACAGGTTTCGCGTGCCATGGAATATTGCGAACAAGTCAGCCACATGTGAGAAGAAGTAGTCAATTAGTTGTGCTTTGCGGTCGTCGGGATCTGTTGACACGCCCGATTCGAGAACACCGTACAGGTGTCGTCTGAAAGAGACTTGGGGCATGATCTCATACCCTGAGCAAGTAAGTGCGAGTGCTTCGCAGCGATGACAATTCGGTCGCGCTTCATCACACTTGACTCGACGCTTCTTGCATGTTGAGCATCCAGTCGTGCTTTTCGCCGCCCGTCTGCCAGATTGTTTCATCTTATCTGGAAGTCTAGAGCCTGATCCTATTCCAAGTTTTGGCCTGAGCAAGGTGTCTCCAAGAGGACAAATAAGTGTTTATTGCCGACATGTCGATAGAAGTCTCTGTACACGACACGCAAGTACTCTTTACGCTGAGGTGAACCAACAAGGACTCAAGACTAGAAGCCCTCTAGATCGGGTGATTGCCATCGCTGAGCCGTCCCTCAGAAGGTGTGCCTCGGTGCAAGACATTCATGTATTCTCACGACGACCAAATCGCAACTGTTGACACGAGCCATTCTTCAAGCCACCCGTGAGAGTGGAGCCGGACTGCCACTGCCAGGGAATTCGATGCGATCACATCACCATGAACACACAAGATGACTTCGGATCGGTGTCTTGACAGAGACTTTGATAGACATTGCCTATACAGTTCAACAATATACATTTGTGAGCCGTTCATCGAAGAAAATTCATTCAATAACCAGATCGAATTGTGGTGAAGGACTGGACATTGTAGTCCTTCGGAAGAAACGATATAATAAGCATGACAATTGACGAAGAGCTGCCGGTCTTCTTCTTCGACCTAGACAATTGCCTGTATTCTCAGAATCATGGTATATCGCAGATGATGGGCGAGAAGATCCAAGCCTATTTTGCCAAAAGTCTGTCTCTAACTCACGAGGAAGCCCAGAAATTACACCATCGTTACTACACCGACTACGGCCTCGCCCTACAAGGACTCATCAGACATCACCGCATAGACCCATTAGACTACAACGCAGAAGTGGATGACGCCCTACCGCTAGAAACATGCCTCAAACCGGATCCCGGCATGCGGTCCTTTCTCGAATCCATAGATCGTTCAAAAGTCAGATTGTGGATACTCACAAATGCGTACATTAATCATGCCAAACGTGTGCTCCGTCTGCTAGGACTGGAGGATCTCTTTGAGGGCATCACATACTGTGACTACACAGAAGGGGACAATCTGACGTGTAAGCCTTATCCGGCCTTCTTCGAGCGGGCCATGAGACAGGCCGGAATCACGGACAAGAGTCAATGCTACTTTGTGGACGACAGCTTCACAAACATCGAGGGAGCAGTCAGGTACGGCTGGCAGCATTCTGTATACTATCGTGAGCCACAGAATCCGTGGCCAAGGAAGACCAACACCGGCATCACCTGCCATGAAATCACGAGCCTCTATGATCTCGCGAGACTCTATCCCACCTTCTTCGCCGAGGGAAGAGAGCACTCATGATGGCCTTGCCATCCATTAGACTCGCTAGACTCAGACATTCAGTCTATCAGAGGCTTTGATCAGCTCAGAACTAAAATCTTTCCCGTGCTGCTTGTATGATCACTCAATCACGTGTGTCTTGTGGATGAAGCATTCGAACGACGCCATCGATCGTTCCACAACGCACGACTTTCAAAGCACACACGCACAGACAAAGCTGGTTCCATCGCATTCTGGCATACAGACCCTGCTGCTCAACGAGGATCGTGTGTCCGGTCGTGTCGTCTCGCCAGTGTACTCCACGGTCGCACGCTCCAAGGCAAGCCCCGCTCTGTCAATTCATCCAGCAGACTCCGACCCTTTGTACATTTCTGTGCGGCAGGCAAATAAGTAGGATTCCTGTTTGCTAGGGAGCACAACCTAGCCTTCTGAGTGAGCCAGGCAACATGTCCAGAAAACCTACGAATGGGATGCCGAAGAGTGACGATCTCGAGCGGACATGGGCGCAACTGGAAGCTGGCGTCAGTCAGATCATGGAGACCCTGAACCAGGGTATGAGTTATGCGAAATGTATGGAGCTATATACGTAAGTGTCACATTGCCACGATCCTCTCGACTGCTAATGCTCTTTTAGCTTGATTTACAATTTTTGTACACAGAACAAAATGCAGCGATTTGGCGAAAGCGGTGGGGGAAGCAAAGGTATCTCCATTCCATACACAATCATATCTGGGAATACGATAGCTGATGCGAGACACAGGTGCACATCTCATGGGTGCCGAACTTTACGAGCGATTGACAAGGTACATGAACTTACACCTGAAAAAGTTACAACAGGTGAGTCGATAGTGGTCTCAAACGTTCTTTCTTCCTGTCAGAACTGACTCTGTAGGGTGCCACGAAGCTCAGCGGCGAAGAACTATTACAATATTATTCTAGAGAATGGCAGAACTATACTGTCGGAGCTGGGTTCATTCATCATATCTTCCGATATCTAAATCGTCATTGGGTCAAGCGAGAGATGGACGAGGGTAAACAGGAAATATTCGACGTATATACACTGTGTCTCTTTCTCTGGCGCAGAATTGTTTTCGATCGAGTGAAGGATTCCCTCATAGCTGCGGTCCTCAAGATGATCGAGCGGCAGAGAGATGGGGACGTGATCGAGACCACACTAGTCAAGAATATCGTAGACTCCTATGTCAGTCTTGGCTTGGACGTTTCGGATCCAACGAAACCGACCATCGACGTCTACCGAGAACACTTTGGAAAGCCATTCCTCGAGGCGACTGAGCAATATTACAAGGCCGAGTCTGAGCGCTTCGTGCTTGAGAATAGTGCATCTGATTATATGAAGAAGGCAGAAAGCCGTTTACACGAGGAGGAGGGCCGAGTAGAGTTGTATCTACATCCATCGAGCACAGCACCACTGCTGCTCACTTGTGAGAACGCGCTCATAAAAGCTCACTGTGAGATGCTTCAAAATGAATTCCTTACACTACTGGAACATGACAGGCAGTCGGACATGACGAGAATGTATAACCTCCTGAAACGCATACCAGGTGCAAGCGGACTTGAGCCCTTGCGCTTCAAGTTTGAATTACATGTGAGGAAATCTGGTCTCGCAGCAATCGAAAAGATCTGCCCAGATGACAACGAAAATATAGATGCGAAAGAGTATGTTGATGCATTGCTCAACGTGCATACCACCTACAATCTTCTGGTAACTACAGCCTTTCAAGGTGATGCCGAATTTGTCAAGTCACTGGACAATGCATGCCGAGAATTTGTCAACCGCAATAAAGTATGCAAGGCTTCCTCATCGAAATCACCAGAGCTGCTTGCAAAATATTGCGACTCTTTGTTGAAGAAGAACGCCAAAAATCCCGATGAGACCGATCTCGAAATAACTCTGCAAAACATCATGATTGTCTTTAAATATGTCGAGGACAAAGACGTTTTTCAAAAGTTCTACACGAAGCAATTGGCTCGTCGTCTCGTCAATGCTACCTCGGCTTCGGACGATGCAGAGGCCTCCATGCTTACAAAGCTCAAAGAAGCCTGCGGGTTCGAGTACACGAACAAGCTCCAGAGGATGTTTGGCGACATGGCTACCTCGAAGGACCTCAATAATGCCTACACTACCTACAAGCAGACCGGTGATGTCGATGAGTCGTTTGACAGCGATTATCTTGTCCTCGGAGGAGCCTTCTGGCCTCTGACGGCCACTGCTCACGGCTACTCCATACCTGCTGCAGTACAAAAGAATTTCGAGCGCTTCACAAGCTTTTACCATGGGAAGCATTCTGGACGCAAGCTGCAGTGGTGTTGGCATCTGGGCAAAGCCGATGTCCGGACGAATTACCTGGGACAAAAGTACACCTTCACTGTATCTCTGTATCAACTCGCCATTCTGATGGCATTCAACGACTCTGTGACTCACACCTACGAGGATCTGCAGGCGATTACAGGCGTTGCGGACAAGACGCAACTTGATGGGGCCATTCACATTCTTCTGAAGGCCAAGGTCCTGGTACTTCAGGAGGGAACCCTCGGCGAGCCAGCGTCCAAATTTGCACTAAACACCTCCTTCAAAGGCAAAAAGCTCAAGATGAACTTGAATCTACCGATCAAATCAGACCAGAAGGCCGAAGTTGAGGAGACGCACAAGACCGTGGAGGAAGATCGAAAATTGTTGACACAATCTGCCATTGTTCGAATCATGAAAGCTCGTAAAGTTCTCAAACACACGCTTCTCGTGCAGGAGACAATCTCACAGGTCAAGAATCGTTTCAGTCCTCGGATACCGGATATCAAGCGATGTATCGACATTCTGATTGAAAAGGAATATCTGGAACGCTCCGACAAAGACGAATACTCATATCTTGCATAATCATGGATAGCATAGAGAGTTTGGAATTAAGGCAATAGGAGAATTGGTATTGTGACCCTTTGATGACTAGTCTGACTCCCGTTAACACAGTGACATGTCTGAGGTGTGTGTGAATGTCAGAGGCCAGTCTGGGGAACCATCTGCTTGCACAAAGTTTGATCTACAAAATCTTATGGATCAGCCACAATCGTGGAGGCTCGCCAGATCCCCCTGTGTCTGCTGATTTCCATGCGTGCGTGTGGAGGAAGTAAATCATATCGGAGTCCGGCGTACTTGCTGACTTGAAAATGAAATGCCAGTCTAGAAGTCTTGTTTGCGTGACCAGGAGAATGACGGGCACCGGAACTCGACGTCGGTGGAAGGATGTATGCGTGAACGGCAAAGGAGGCCGGGGGTCGTGCGACTCTGACTCTGGAGGAGGCAAGCGTGAGCCGATTGTGTTGCGATCGGGTGGTTGCCTTGGCGCAGATTCTGTCCCTGGCTGGTAGCCAGTCCATGTCGCAATCTTGTGATAACGCAATGGGGCCGAGCCAGTCGACAGTCTCTTGTGCTGCGCTTGATGAGTGCTCGATGATGATGTCGGGGCTGGATGGGAGATGGGTGGTCGGGAGCAGAGTGGTCTGGTGAATGTCCGGGTGGTCGTGTGAATAGGTGATCTGTAGAGATTCATCCGCCACGAGATCAAGGTCGACTGAGAGCAAGTCCGGCTCGACGATGAATGAAATCTCAGGGTGGTCACGATAGATGTTGACGGACATGGCGCCTTCATCTGCAGCTGACATGGTCTTGTTCTTGGTCGGAATGAATTCCTGCATGAAAGCTCGAGGGGATCGGTACATCCGCATTGTCGTCCAGAGATGGTCTACTTCCGGACTGAACCGGAATCCGGCAATGTAGCCCTTGAGATAGATGTATTCCCAAGAGAAACTGGGACCTGTGAAGAAAGTGAAGACATCGTACGCTAGAACATGGGTCGGGAAAAGTGCCTGCCAATTGCCGATGAATAAATCCAAATCGACGCGGATCCAATGACTGAAGGAATGTTGGGGAAAGAGAGACCGAATCTGGGATGCGAAGATTGTCGCATAGACAGGCTTGATGTTGTTCCATGCCTGGGGAATTGTACGAACAAAGTCGGAGAAATGGTTCCTGAATTTGGAGTGTTGTGCGTCGTTGCAATGCCATTCATCACACAGTATTCTTGCTGCATTGTGAATGATGGTGTCTGTTGAAGCACAGTAGACTTTGATGTTCTTGTAGGAGCTCGGAAAATGGATGGATTCTGAGCCGTCTTCAGGACAAAACTCTGGCGTCTCGTACGAACTAATCATCAGGAATGACAGTGATGGATTACGGCGGATATTTGCGATGAATTGCGGAAAGTAAGTGGGCATCGGGCTACCGATCCAAGCGTTCAGGAGTAGCAGATTTTGATTCATCGATAGCGGCAATTGTGTGACAGGAGAGGATGAGAAGGCTGGCGCACGTCCTGTGATAGGACGATCATCTGAAGACGTCTCTGTCTTTACTGATGATCCGCATCGCTTCAGTACAGTTCGAAGGGAGACGCTATTTCCGCAGAGCAAGTATAGTCCTGAAATGGCACAAAAACACAAGGTCCAGCCGCGAAGAGAGAAGTATGCCATTGCTGGAAGTTTGAGCCTGTCTTGACATTTTGTGATCGAAGGATTCTGATAGTGGTATATAGGATGACTTCGTTCCAGTCTTGACGCCAGATGGTTTCGCTTGTTTTTTGAGACGACGTTTGCGACATGCATGGTTTCGAAATGAGTGCTCCACTGGCCACGAAGGCTTTTTGTACTATCTGCAAGTCTGGTGAAGATTACGCAGAATGAATCGTGTCGCGGCTGCTTCGTCATCCAGTTTGATGGTAGTGCAGAGCTTCCACTTAAACCGCGATACCGGCCTGGCCTGTTGTAAGGGGTAGCTCCTCCTCCTCTTCCTCCTCTTCTCCAGACAGATAATCATCTTGATCATATATGACGAGAATGATGAGAGAACAAGAAGGGCATCGTGCGACATCATCGCCTTCCTTCAATTGTGCAACCGTGACCTCGAAGCGATCGCCACAGGGGCATGGAAAATGGAAGAGTTGCTTCTCCTCGTCAAAGGTCATGTCCTCGATTTCGACTTCATCATAGAAGTTGCTCATGACGCGAAATGTCGCCTGCTCTCCTAGCTGAGCTGCAACGATGCAACAAGCAATGCAGCAGGACGAAGGAGAAGAACTCGTCAACTTTAAACATTTGAAGAACGAATTTTTGCCGCCAAGCCAGAAATCATCTGGGGGAGCTCCATACTGGTTGCCAGGCGAGGTTCGAACAAATCAAAAATAGACAAAAAGGTTGCTGCTGTAGACATTCAGAGTGGGTTCTTCTCATTCGAAACATATCTGTGACTCTGCTTATGTTGTAAATAGTATACCGAAATTGCGCGCAGTCGGAGTCACAGTGAAGCTCCTCAGGCTGGATGGACAAACTCAAGGCTCTCCTAACGGCATACGCGAATCTCGACCCGGAGGTTGGTTATGTGCAGGGCATGCATCTCGTCGCAGCTCCATTGCTTCTGGAAGTTTCGTCCGAGAATGCGTTTGAGCTCTTTGTGAGTCTGATGCAGGAATACGGCATGCGCTCAATGTTTTTGCCTGGTATGCCTGGCTTGCAAGTACGACTCTACCAATTCGACAGGCTGCTTGAGGACCATCTTCCCGCTGTCCATGTACATCTCATGCGTGCCGGCGTGACTTCTTCAATGTATGCTACACAATGGTTTCTCACTCTCTTCGCCTACAAATTCCCGATAAGCATGGTGGTCCGGATATACGACGTGGTCATCATGATGCCCGATAGGATAGACAACATACTGAAGTTTGGCATCGCCCTGATGCAGAAGAACGAGAAACACATCTTGTCGAAAGTCAAGCTCGAGAGTCTGCTCACCCATCTGAAAGAGGGACTCTTCGCAGTCTACCAGAAAGAGGCTGTCAAGTCACCTGGAAGCGGTATCTTCAGTGCAAGTGCTGAGGTGACGTATCGTGTGGACGAATTCGTCTGCGATGCCTTGGAAATCACTCTGGACAGCGAGCACCTGAAAAAGTACGAATCTGAATACGAAGAAGCCGCCGCTCTGCAGCTAGCAAGAGAAGAGGAGCAGGAGAGCATGAAACAGGCCAATATCACTTTACAGGCAGCCGTGCGGCGACTTGAGGAAGACCTTGGCATCCTGAACAAAGAACATATCGAATTGGCCAACGACCTCATATCGTCCAAAATGAGTCTTGCCCGCCTCGAAGATGAGAATGAGGCACTACAGAGCACTGTAATCGATCTAAAGAAGATAATCGATACTCAGCCGGAAGAAGTTGAAGCGAAACTCAGGGATGAGATGGCTCAATTGATTGAGAAGACGACGACGACCTCGATAGAGAACCAGAGATTAGAGGATGCCATGAGTGAAATGGAGCGCGAGTTGATCGACTTGAAGATGAGATATGCGACGGAGCATCAGGAGCGTGAGGCTCTGAGTCGGAAGTTGGACATCCTCAAGAAGAGCTTTGACGCATGAATCGACACGAAGCACAATTTCCATCATTATCTTCCAAGTGTACATATCTAGGAGTAGCATGAAGCGCGGACTTATGAGGGATTTTCTAGCTATAGCGTACGGCATGTATCATAACAACATGAGAATCCTGTTCCCATCACTTCTAGCGAGACTCTTTGCGATTTCCGACACGGCCCCGCTCTTTACAACTCGAGACCAAATCTTTTTCTCTCTGAAACTTTTGTCGAGAAAAGAACGAAAGTCCCTGTCATCAGTCTTGTGGGTAGTCAGCAATTCTGGCGATGCATGCCGATAGATTCTCCTGATCGCGTGACACGGATCAAACCACTTTTCGTCAGGTCGAGGTCAAAGATCCTCAGACGGGGCCATTTCAATGTCTCGACTCGGTACATTCGACAAAAACATGCCCTCGCGAGAAACTATCTGCGACTCTACAATTCACATGTTGCTGAAGTCAATGCAGAGGATCAGACACCGTCTCTGAACAATGATCGTCGGGCACCTGCTCTCCTTGGATCTGTCGTGAACGGTGTTGATTGGAGTGCGGTGGAGAAGGAGAAACTCTTTAGAGCATTGTCGCGAAGAGGCAAGTCGGCTGTGACCTTGATCTCGAGCGACATTGGGACAAAGAGTGTATTGGAGGTCGCTGGTTATCTGCACACTCTGCAGGATGCATATACCTCGCTACGAACCCAGGCGGCACAGAGTCGAGCATCGAGTGATGTCTTTGGATTGATTCCCTATGCTGCTCTACCGATTGCTGTCGAGGTCACTGACGTCTTCCTGAGGGTCGAAAAGGAGCAGTCTGGGAGACTGTGTGAGTATGTCAATTCGCAATATCATGCAATCGAATCGTCCAAATTGGGCTGGTCGGTGATTGACGAATCGACTGCCTCTCTCATAGATTCCGAGGTCAACTTGATCGATGACCAACAATCAGATCTCTTCTACCGTGCCTCCCCCGAACTCATCACACTCAGATCGGACCTGATGCTCAGACTCGCTCGAGCATTCTCCTCGTCAGACACCACCAGCAGGGTCATCTACCGAGAGACAATGACTCAGCTATATTCCCTCATCGTGAATCTGACCAGACAGCTCGTGTCGACAAGTCAGATCATTGCCAAGACCCGTTTTAGAGTGGAAGACAAGCCATACTTCGATGTCAAACGATTCAAAGGACGCAATGAAATCTCCCAACTGGATATCTGGAGTGCCTGTGCATTGCTCAAGATCCCTCCAAACTCAGAAGACTACTGGAACGCCGTGGCAACTTCGATCAGCAACGACGAGCAAGACAGTGGTCCAACAGCGCTTGAATCAGACACGACAGAACAGGGTAGCGACAACAGCAACATTGTCGCTCCTGTCGAAGAGGGCTCCCATGGTCTCTCCGTAAGCCATCTTGTCGATGACAACCACGATGAATCTCGAATGACATTGCTGGACACGATTGACGACGGGATGCAAGAATCAGATACTGGCGAGACTGAGCCCGAGGAGATTCTAGATGCTTTGCTCGACCAACATGATGCCTTTCAAAGTGCCCTTGAGGAATCTCTTCTTCGGTCCATCGTCGGGCTCGCAATACCACCGATCACACCGAATGGTCTGTCACCAGAGTCATGGCGAATGCTGGACAAGTACGGCTGGGCGGAAGAATACTCCGATATTGTCCCCATCTAATTGACTATAAATCTAATATCCTTACCTTCTAAACGTAATTCTACGATATTTTCATCTCACCAAATCTCTACAAGACGTTTAGACCGCCACTCATGGACCCTTTCAAATGACCTTGTGCTTTTTCAAAACCATGGCGACTGCATCGGCAACATTGCCAACGCAGTACTTTGCAGGAACCTCCCCTGAAATCCCCTCTTCCTCCGATCCATCAAAGACGCCAGTCTGCACGAGAATGCTCTCCCATCCGAATTGATTTGCTCCCTTGATGTCACTCAACTTGTTGTCTCCAACCATATAGACAGTCTCCCGCTCTGGATCACCTTTGTGCTGCGCACCGCGGGGTTCAGGCCCTCGGCCCCCGGAAACACGCTCGTTGATGTCGAGCCGATAATCCCGCAATACTTGCGCGGCGTACTCATATGTCGTCCCGGACGGTTTCCCAATGGTCTCTGATTTCAGTGGCCCGTCGGTCATGGCTCGATAGAGTCCCTCGAGCAGGATCTGAAAGGCGCCCTGACCGAACCGGGTATGGGAATAGGCATTTGCCCACACGAGATCGGGATTCGAAAAGTACAAGGGCACCGATTGCTCATGTCCCACCAACTTCTTCACCCGACTCCCAACGACGCCACTGCGAGACAAGAGGAGATCGAGGATGATTTGACTGTCGAGACCCCAATCCCGAGGATCATGAAAGACGTAAATCGCGTCAATTGGGTCCTTTGACAAGGGAACCGTCACCCGGAGTTCCTCGTCAGTCAAGGTGTGGTATGGCCAGATCGAGGCATCCCCGGCCAAGATGTCAAAGGGGATCGTGACGTGGGGGAAACCATAGCCTTTTGCGACATGCCGACAGGCATCCAGTACCCCACCGCACACCAAGACATTCTTGAACCCATGGAACGCCGGATGAGACTGAAAGGGCGTATGGGATTGAATGAATTGCGACTCGGAGATGGCGACGCCCAAGTGTCTCGTCAAGTTCTTGACCCGATCAGCTTCCGATGATCCACCCCCGTTTGTCAACAAGATGAATGGAATGTCGTGTCTCTGAAGAAGAGCCAAGGACTCGGGGGCACCCGGTATCGGCTTTGAAGATTTAAGCAGCACGCCATCGATGTCGAACGCGAAGGAGATTGGTGGTGGTGGTGGCCTCGATCTAGTCGAGTTGCAGCGACCCAAGAGTCTCGACTTTTGTGCCGGTGCTCGACCCAATGCTCTGACCTTACACAGGTGGCCCATGTACCGAGTGGCACTGCATCCCGAATTCATCCCTACCATGTCCTGAGCACAGACCCGAACCATAAAAAGACATGGTTTGCGTCATCAAAGAAAACAATAAACGTGGAGTGGTTTGCCATATTCTGGGGCCGGTCGGCTAAGGACACCTTATGGTCAAGTTGAATCACAAAGGTCTGTGTTTAGAGCCACACTGTGTCATGGACGTAATCACAAGAGGGGCTATTCGCACTATGTACATTGAGGTAATCTACTTTGCTTGCAATCACAATCGACACCTCGCGCACTCTCGTCCGTATATGGTACATCTTGTTGGAATGTAGTTCTTGTTGATGCACCAGCCAGCCACAATTCCAAAGGGAAGCGAGCTGGACCGGTCAAATTTAGATGTATATGATGTCGAGAATGATTCGTTATAGGGTCAGGAAGTCTATGGAGAAGTCTCAGATATGTCTGATGATGAGACGACTTTCAGGCGGAAGACATATTAGCAATGTCAGCTGTACAATCTAGAGATTCTTTTGATGAATAGTATGAGCAGTAATGGCAATTTCTCAAGCTTTCTGTATCACAATCACACCAATGTCAATTGAGACTCGATGTGCTCATCTGCGGAAAGCAGTGCAAACACCTCACCACGACAAGCATGACACAGTGAGTGCCAGTCAGCTCAAATCTTAGAGCTCGACATGACAAGTCAGTCATCCGCAGAATGCCGGATAATGTTGACCCTAGCTTTTGAGACATCAGTGAATTGTCCAATCTGGATTGCAACTTCATACACGTTTCTAAAACTACAACAATTGTACAAGGCGTTCACCCGACGATCACATCGCCCTTCCAGAAAAGACAATGTCCTTACGAGCTAAACTCGGCTGATACAGCGTCATCCTCATTCGTTATTTCAATCAATCGCGAACCGCACAGTAGGTCTTTTCAGATGCACGGGACATGAGACGGATTTCTCGAACCAGCTCTTGAGTCTGCTGAACTCTCGCTCGTCACATGATGAGTTATCCGCTGCTTGACTGAGCACTGCTTGAGCATGGGCTACTGTCGCCTTGCAAGGAAGATCGTCCTCAATTTCAACGTCCTTCGTTTTGCGCTTATCCTTGCAATGATCCCGTCTGCTGGCGTATCCCAGAGGAGCTTGATTCATATTTGCCGGGTAAGACACAGTAGAAGAACTGTATTGCCACGAACTTCCAGCGGACGAAGGATAATCAGTGGCACTTTCCCTAGGCATGTACATCAAGAGACTAGCTTCCTGCGATGATAATTTCAAGGATTTGCGAAAGTCTGCCTGGATTTTACCTCTCAAGTCAGACGAAGCCAAGCAAAAATGAATGTGCATACCTATATCGAACTTGGTTTGCTGCGATTCAATGCCGTACCCATACTGATTCATTATCTGATCGCACGTGTCGTCGAGTATCTTGCTTACAGAAGAATTCAGCAGTCTCTTCTTTGGTGAAGACAGTTTGGGACGGTAAATTGTGCTGAGGGGACATGTTGACTTCAGAAACTGCGGTTCCGAGTAAGCTTGTAAGCCTTGACATGCGAATGATGGCATTGTATCGTTCGAGAGGTCTAAATCTTCGTTGTCAGTCTGCTCAGTCCCATTTGTACAACTCTTTCCGTTTTGAGTTCCTTGGCTGCTCTTGCATGGTAGCAGAGTAGCCTTGCAATTTGGGTCCTTCCCCGCCAAGCCATCTAGTCGTTCAAAGTTGCGAGTTTCACTACATCTAAATCCATAGCCAGTGAAAGAATCTCTAAGGTGGGCTCTCGATTCCTCGCAGTGTAATTCGAATGACGCAATGCGACCGGAACTTTTCTTCTGGGCACGATGCAGTTCTGTATCTGAAGTCGCTTGCCCACGCACGGTGTAGATTTCAGATTGATTCAGAGATTTCAGCAAATGGCTAGTTGCCCAATCTGTTCTGCATTTGCCGTCCGTTTCATCAGGACAACCAGTGCCGCTATGTTGTGCTCGATTCGGGAAATACAGATCGAGGCGTGCAGTCTCTATCACATCTATACCAACCAAATAGCGCGAGTCTTTTAGACGATTCCGCCCAATGTCTCGAATATGTGTCCACGCATCCCAAAATCCAATGTAGAACTCGTCACTGAATACTGTAGAATGAGCTCTATCGACCTGATAAAAGTTCGCTGAAATGCGGTCCAAGACGATCTGATCTTGTGCAAGAGACGCAATGATAGACATAGCTTGTTCAGATGTTGTGGATGATGTAGAGGCACCCAGGGGTAGCTTGTGATCATCGCGAATGAACTTGAGCTTGCGGCAAATGGCTTGTAGGATGAGCCGGGAATTGAAGGAGTGTTCCTGATACATGCGGTGTAATTCACTTGAAGTGACCTCTTTACAAGTCGAATCCTCCGTTGTCTCCGCATTCGATGGTGAGAGAAGCTCAGAGCTGGCACCTCGAAATGATCGTACAGAAAATGGCTTAGTCGTCTCAGTCAAGTAATTATCCAATGACTCCAAAACATTGTCCGGACAAGTCCATGTGAGGGCTTGGTTCGTGTTTGAGTGAGTCTCTTCTGATAGGCGTCATTTAGAAACCATAGAAAATATGTAAGAATCATACTCAGGGATGCTTTTTCCGTACAAGAAGTGTCCATCCAAGATGGGTCGATGAGCCGGTCTGTCGAGTTAGCTCACCAAAAAGACATGATTTTGCGGCTTTACGAAGTTCTAGGGTAAGAGCCATGTGTCTATTGTACAATGCTGTCGGACAGGTCAGTCTACACAAGCCTGGCTCTTGTAAGATTTCTATTATATCCTCGTTTCTCCCTGGACTGAGTGACACGAGGACGCCAGTCAACCACTGCCTTCGGTGATCAGCGTAATCAAGATCACCATGAAATGAAAAGTCGACTCGGTACACAAGTGATCAGAATTTGCATCGCTCTGAGCAGATGGTGCAAGAGAAGCATAGGCATAGATCTTGTCTACAGGCGAGCTGCTTGTTCTCCCTCCGAAGGTTAAACGTTGCCAAGAGCATCATGTCAGATAAATAGCGTCAGGCTTATGCTTTGCAAGATCTGGCTGCTTCCGAGTGAAAGTGTCGTCACATTGCTTGCTTAACACTCTTATGACCGGCTTCTTCCTGCATTTGCCAGTGCTTGTTCTGCTTGCCTGATTTTCTCTTCCACTGCTTTCAACTCAAGATCAGTTTTGATAGCCTACAATCAAGTCAGATCACAATGTAGGCGGATATAAGCTCCTCACCTCTGCCTTCTTGGCATTGACTGATTCCTCTAATTCTCGCAGCCCCGTCTTTGCAAAATCCTGCTCAACCAAGGGGGTAAAGTCGCTCGCAGATCTGCTGACGGACGGAAGCTGACTACCGCTCATGTCAGTGATTCTTACGCTCTTGCTAGGTTTCTCAAGCGATTTGCAAATCGTCTGAAGAGCCGCAAGATTAGCTCCTCGAAACAGGTAGAGACGCCAACGCAGATTCAGCCCTGATCACTGCAACACTGAGTCTTAATATGTGGCCGCTAGTGGCGGGTGGAGCATATCATGTGGCGGGGCTTGCCTTGGGCCCCACATACTATAACTCTTTTCATAACTTGGTGTACCAGTCGGCTAAAATTCGAATGCACAAAATGAATTGTGTCATTGCGAGAAAGAAGTACAATTTCCTGAAGTCGATCAATATTAGCTAGTCAGGCTCTACAAAGTGCTCCATAGATTCGCTAGGTGCACGATAGCTGTCTTCCCCAAAATCAGATCAAACGCTGTCAAATTGCACCACTGTGGCCGATTCTGTGTTAATAGAACTGAGTCATGCGACGATCAAGTCGGGTTTCTAAAGCTCCTTCTATTCTATTCTTTCGAGCCTCCCAAGGTCCAATACGTTCTCATTCAACATACCAGCATGTTCTGCCTGAATTACAGACAGAACAGGAGCAGGATGCACCTCAGGTGTGTGACTCTGCAGATAATGACATAAACTTGACACCGCAAGCCTCCGAGAAAATCCAGACGTCGTCTCGAGCTCCTTCAGAATATCCAATAGATCGCACTGTGTACGTACAGATACCACTAGAAGATCGGACTGAACAAATGGACAGTGCATCTCCTATGGTTGAATCTGTGAATGATGACAACACAGTCGCACCGGAAGTGGTGATGATTCCGACCGGAAGGCCCAGTAAGAGAATCTGTCATGAGCTTCCTGACAGAGTGCAAGTAACAATGTATATCATGGGTGTCGGACGGGAATCGAATAAAGTCTCAGAAAGAATGAACTTTTATGTCGATTGGCCTTGTCAATACCCAGAAATTCGAGCATTACTGGCAGAGCATGTGGCTGAACGATCTGAGAAGCTACCAGGTGCTTGGGATACTATCAAGTATGTTTCTTTGCAAGATTTGACCTCCAAGAAGACTCCAGAGGGCTGTCACGGGCAATTTTTCAAGGAGGAGCATTGGCAAGGAATCTCAGAAGATTATGAAACTCTGGTCAAATCTACAGGGAAACTTCAACGGATTGCATTCAGATACAAATATAAAGCAAAAGCTGCTACACTTCCGAGCTCACAGGCGAGGCTTTCTCAAAATACATCTGTACTGCAAAGACATGGCCGACCACAATTCTCTTCTCCATCTCCTAATGACAGTCTCGACTCTGAGGATGACGGGATCTTAACACCACCACCGACGCTCACGCCTCAACCACGAATCAGAGAAACAACCACGACCCGTTGCGAAAGTGAGTTGAATTCGGAGCAGTGGAAGAAGAGTCAGATAGAACAAGAAATCCGTAAGCTTCATAAATGTGGTACTTGCAATCAAGGATACTGCTATCGCCCAATACATGGTAGAAGACACTGTCAGATCCATAATAAGAGTCTCGTGGAATGGATCAATGCTGTATATGATAACATCGAAGCGGCGATTAGGCCGCCAGCCACTTGTCCGGAGTACAAGGCATGGCTGGCTGAGATAGATTCTGCATCAAGCAAGGCGCATTTCGGAAATACCACTGTTGAACCGTCACTTGGTGCACCATCAGTCACCTACTACAATTACTATGGCCAAGCTCCTGGGGTCAAAGCAGATGAGGCTGAATCACATGCCGCGCCATGCACTACAGATCTGCCATCGTCACTACCTATAATATCGTTCGGAGAAGCTACGGAGGAATATGAACTCCTTGCTGATTGGCTGAATTACACTGTTGATAAGCACAAAGAACTCAGTAATGTGAACTGTTTCTCGATACGGTGGATGTTGCAGGATGAGAATCTTGGATTTCATTATGTTAGGGACAAACTGCGCGAGAATAGCATCACGGCCTGGAGAGAATTGAAAGCTTTTGGTATTACCTTAGGTGTCGCGCGGTGCTTGTACCTTGAGGAAAATTCTTGGAAAAATCATCTGATGGATCGCTATGAAGGATTTCGAGAATAAGGACCATCATAAATCACATAGAAGGACATTATCGATTCAGATTCTAAAGAATACCTGTACAAACTGGTTCCTGCAACCAAGGAAATGCAATAACGAAACTCGACAAGTCACATTCTCCCAGTGCTCTTGTGCAACAAGCAAGGCTTCTTCATGGGCATATGTGTGGCCACACCGCCCATAGAACTGCATAGCGATATCAGGTGTGATTCCCTTCGAAGCAGAGTCCAGAATGGCTGCCTCAAGGCCTTGAGACGGTGTATCTCTGTGTCTCGAGCGCAGGTCTCGCTTGATCTGACCGAAACACATCTCTATCGGCGATTAGTTTGGCGAATAGGGAGGCAACTTAACCAGTCTGACACCAAAAGCTGCACAAAGCGCCTGAAGCTTCTCATCATTGTGTATCGGAGCATTAGCAAGTACTAGAACACTCTTCGGTTGTGGAAATGGTCTCATCGCCGGTAGCAGGAGTCGACATTTTCTATGGTCAAGTATTCAGGCTGGACTACCAAAAGAGGTCAATGAGCCATGTCAATGATGCATGTATCCTGTCAATGACATATGAAGAGCAGTGTATTGAAAAGTTCATCACAGAAATCAGTTTTCGTACGTTGGTGAGTCTGTCGATGGTCACACAAGCTTGAGCAACTTGATAGGCTCTTTGGAGTAAGGAGCAAAGGGCACTTTGGTGGCGGATCTTTGAACCTCCATAGTGTCCGACAATCCAGAAGACGGCTGTCGACCAAAAATGTCAAAGACGAGCCGCTGGTCTATAATGCAGTAGCGTGCAATCTCCTCATTTATAGTCCAGATGCCAAGGTATCTGCTCAGGAATCTGCTCGGCAAGTTATGGGATTTGTATCGTTCAATATACCACAATCCAGGGGTCCACAAAGGAATTCGATCAACGGTGTGCAATTAAAGGGTCAGTTTTGGTCATCGGATAGGCTCTCTCAATTCCTTCTTCGCTGTATCTAATCTGTTGTTGTTGTATATTGTGAGCATTTGATCAAGCCACTCTATAGTGCCTAGCGTACGAAGCCGGAAGTCCTGGTAATTTCAATAGCATGTGACCGTATCACGACTTTGAGTCAAAATCCTGTACTCTCTCATTTACCGCATTGTGGATTGAGAAGTCCGGTATAGTAATCGAGATCACGGATTCCACTCGATTCATACGCGCCGGCAAAGTGCGTGACGAACCGGGGTCCGGGCTCTCCTTTGCCGCCCGCATTCAAGTTTAACCAAACTCCATAAGCCGGGGTGTGACCGTGCTTAGTCGATCCGCACTCTAGAATCGATGGATTTGCAGGTATAACAGGACTTCCAGGAGTTTTGCCGTCTCGCCGACCTACCACCAAGCCGAGGTAACATAACCAATTGTGATGATCACCTTTATCACATAGCTGAATGTTTATCATGGTGATACCCTCGTCCGGGTCTATCTTGATACTCTGGCTAGGCTCTGCAAATTCCCTGCCATGATGAACTGTCACACTTTGTCTCTTCTTGCAGGGATCTCTGTAAGTGACTCGAAGCGACTCGACCCGACCTTGACCCCCACAATATACTTCCGCAATGACCATGCCAGCTGTGTCCTCGTTCGTCGCCTCATCCCAAGTTATTCCGCCTGGAGCTCCAGGTACTGGGTAGAGCACATCAGCTGAAGCAAGAATATTTGCACCGAGCTGGAAGATCAAGCCGTAGATGATGGAAGACAGCATGTGTTCAAGATCGAGAACTTTGGAAGACAAGATCGCAGGGGGATCGACTCGCCTCTTTTTGTCCTTGCAAGAAGGTCTCCTGATCTGGGAGTCTGCCATGTCCACGTTCTATGGCTCAATGTGACGCATAGATAAATCTTCCAATAGAGGGTTGCGAATCAGCCATCATTCTCTTCGCCACAATAGCGGCAGGTGTTTCAGTTATGGGTAGATTGCAGAAACAAAGTGGTTCAGCCAGGCACTCCAGACTCAATTGAGACGGCTGACACTGCTTCGTCAGGGGAAGAAATTGAGCATAGAAAAAAAGCCAGCAATGCAGGATCCATGCTTGATTCACTATAAGGTCCCAGATTGCGACGACCTGATCGTTGACACTTTTTGGCTAGATGGCAAGACCAGTTTCAAGTAGCATTTGACTGGAATTCAACTATAATTTATCCGTCTTTCCTCAAGTACTCTTCGCCAAACGATTTCTCGGAATGATTTGTGTCTTCGAATGATGAAATTGACTTACCATTCCGAGATACAGCAATCTTCTTCTACAATACAGACTAAGTATGGGAACCACTTGAGCATAACGGGACCTGACAACTCAAGATAGTGTTTGTCACACTTGACATCGAACCGTGGGGCGGCCGGTAGAATAGGCAAGGCGACGAATTCCTTTCGAATCAGATGCACCAGCAAAAGCTTTGATAAAATTCGGCTTGTCCTTGTTATACTCATCTGCACTGTTCCAAATGCCATTCGGAGGAATGTGACCGTGCTTCGTCTCGCCACAAGCAAGGGACTTCGGAGTGTCTGGAAATGTGGACTTTCGTATTCTATTTCCGTTTCGGTGACCAGTCTGGAGCTTGAGATAACAGAGCCAGTTGTGATGGTCACCTTTGTTGCATAACTGAATTTCAATTCCCGCGAGACCGTCATTAGCAGCAAGTACCAGCGTTTGAGCTTTACCACCGAAAGCATTGCCATGGGAAAAGGTAATATTCGGTTTGATCGAACAAGGATCATAGTAGGAGATGCTGAAATAATCTACACGACCTCCACTTCGACAAGTAACTTCCCCAACGAGCATATCTATCGTCTCGTAAGGATAATCTGTAACGTCATTGAAGTATGATCCGAAAGGTGCCCCAGGAATATTGTGCCAGGTGTCCTCATCTGCAGCGATCTGTACAAAGATTTTCATTGCAATTGAAAGGACGAACAATACCAACATGTTTCCCAATTGACGAGATCGATAGCAAAGATTTTGTGCGCATTCGTTGTCGCTTTATACTCAAACAGCCCTCCAAAGATGTATACTAAAAAAATGATTGTAATCTCCTTGCGACGTGCGTAAATGCACTGTGCTCATTCTCGATATAAATCAAAAAGAAACTCCAGGTTTCGCATTTTCTTGTCCGTGATATCATTGGCGAGTGAATCCTCTATGCCATGCATGTGGTACACATGTGGTCGCCCATGGCGAGACCATGGAAAGGAGGAGGGTACGTGCTAACTGAGTTCCTTTACCTGGCATAGACCTCTATTTCATCGGTACGGTCCTCAAAGCTATGTGTGTTACGCCCTTTATTCTGTCATAATCCCGTCAAGTACGGTGAGCCCGACACAGATAAATTCAATTGAGAACATATTCCATTGCAGTCATGTCAGAAACTCAAAAGGGCTGCTATTGTGGATTGTAAAGTCAAGCATAACGGCAGGACTACTAACACAGGAAATTGGGATAGGATGAGCCATAATATGTGAACACCGCTCAAAGTCGCATGGAGAGAGCCGTGCAGCCAATGTCCAGGTGTGAATACAACTCTATTGATTCTGCCTGCAGAATGAAGCTACTACACCATGGAACAGAAGTGTATAGATATACCGCTGAAATCTGTCTCAATCGAGTGTGCCAAGTCGGCAAGGTGGCGGCATTCATGTAGTCAGAGTTCTGCTTGTAAAGTTCCACGATGAGCTACTAGCGTTGTAAGTGAGATAAACTGTCAACCAACTCGTTTTGACCAAGTCGCAGATTGCTGCTCCGCCAACACCAGCGCCTGAAACACATTGGGCTCCTCCATTGGGAACACTGAGGACGTCGTTACAATTGATTGGGTGGCGCATTCCATTGAAACATCTGATTAATAGCCAGGACACATCTGGACTACACCGATCCAGGTCGCAGAATCCGCTGTCAGAGTCATCTACCATATCAAACTGAGCAGATTGTCTCATATGGCAATTTGCGCCATATTCGTGTTTGGAAGCATGGCAGCTAGCACCTTCTTCTATTCGTTATGAGCCATGTGGTCCCTTAAATGAGCAAGAACATACGAATGTCGACATCACAGCTGAAGTTGGTCTTTGTGGAATTGGTGCAGATACTGATAAGATCTGCTTGTTGAGCAGAATGTTCTGGGAAGTGAATTGACGTACCATTGCTAATGCATGTATTCTGAGTACAGAAGGCTGCAATAGAGGATAGCAGTGACAAGACGAGCATCAGATTCTGGAAAATCATGGCTGCACGGCAAAGAAGCAGCCGCATGTGTGGGTCTTGATAAGAATGTAGAGAAGTGTGTTCCAAAGAGTGTAAGTGAAGGACGTAAACCAATGTGTCATCACTACTTCTGCTGTCGCGATGGGCAGTGCGACCAGGAGAATTGCTGATCATAGATCCCAGAAATCTCATGATGAGTTCTTGATCAGTTATGGTGCATGTGCCGAGTCGGAGCAGCTGAGCTTCGTCTATGGATGACGATCATCGTATACATCAGGGTAGCTTGGCATGTGCCTCTCTTGTGCGATGTATACAAAGTGATATGGCATGCTTGTAGTGGTTGTTTGCATAGATCAGATATCATCTTCGTCTGCCAAGAAAGAACTAGACATAGCACTCTTCTCCTTCCGTTCACTGTTGCGGTCCTTGTGTCGCTGTTTCCGTATTTCCTGGTTGATGCTATGCTTCAAATCCTTGGAAAGATCTTCGTCCGGATCGGACTCTTCATCAGAGTTCTGTGGTTGCGGGCCATCATATGCAAGCACTCGACGCACAGCAGCGTTCTTCTTGAGATGCACCTGTAGCCCGGTACCAAGAACACGACGAAGATGACTCAGGCGCGCCACTTGCAACCATGTCGTGGCATAAAGCACTTGATTGCCCTTGCCAAACTTTACCACTTCAGTAGGCGCCGAGTGCGAGTTCGGGGTTGATACAGTTGCTAGAATCTCTCGAAATCTATGATGCTGTTCACGTCGAGAGGCCTTGGATTGTCTTTTGGAAGAGGTAGTGGCAAGCGCCTCAAGCATTTGAACCAATCGATGGACATCGTCAACTGGCGGGTTGTGCGAATATGCTTCAACAGCTTCTTCGTCATCCGGATCTACGGCAGTGAGCTCGAAGAAAAGTGCGAGAGCCTCGCCAGCAGCTGCTCTGACGTGCGGATCCACAGATTCGAGCTGGTCGATCAAGCAGGGAGCAGATGCCTGAATATCTTCTAGCACATCACCCCCTGCCAGTACCGTGATTGCAATTGCAAGGGAATCTATGGATGCTGACACCACGTTCGGATCATCTTGTGCATCAATTGTATTGCCATCGTTCTCGACAATCTCGACCATGAGATCACACAAGCCCTGTGACGCTGAGGCAGCCTGGTACACGAGCACTGCAGTTGCCAGCGACTGTATCGCTGCTGCTTTTGATAAAGCATGAGAGGCTGTGGTCAAATGATTCCTCAGAGAGCTTGATATCACATCGTAGAGACTGTCATTATCAGGGCATGTGACATACAGGATGGCGAGTGTTCTTGTGCACAAGAGTGCCTCACGTTCGCTCCTGGACCCTTTGAGCATTTTACATACAGCAGTGGCCAACTCGATATCTCGTTCTCCAATCTCCCTCCTCGTCATGCGGACAGTCATGAACTTGATGAGTTTCGAAAGCGATTCTTCTCGTGACTGTACACTTGAGCCTTTCCGTTCCAGAATCGCCTCGACACACTCATTAAAAGATTCTTCCCAATTCTGCTCCTGATTCATCTCATTGAAAGACTCATTAGAATCAATCGATAGCACAGACATGTTGTCATCCGTGTCATACTCATCGTCCGTCCCGTGGTTGGAAGCTGCTCGTGAACCATTCTTGGAAGCCGACTTGGATGCGTTGGTACTTCTGCTACTCAGCTTCTTCTCCACCAAAGAGCGCCGCAGATCCATCTAACTAGTCGCTTGCGGTGATCTCATCTCATCTGCATAGTAGTCAAATCCATCAGATTATTCATGGCGGACTCGAGGTTGCTTGAATCGTGCCAAGTTTCATCATCCCAAGTTTCCGTCAATTTGCGGAGATGTCAAAGATCTCGGCACGTGCCATATCTTCTGGAGCTCAAAAGTGTTGCGATCTCCGCTGGCTGCGGGACATCATCTTGGACGTCACGCAGCAACTCCGTTCTCTCAGCAGGGACTTGCGGCACTCCACTAGATCAGGCGAAGCTAGCGTTGGACGAGATACGCTTGTGATAGCGTCTGGCTTCTTAATCAATCGCGGAAGTGAAGTCGACGCACTGACATGTCGTGGACAGGGTTCAAGAAGGCCGTTGGTCGGGCCGGTACTCAGGTCATGATGAAGACCGGCCATGTGGACAAGACTGTCGACCGGGAATTTGAGACTGAGGAACGTCGCTACAGGGTGTATGTCTTCTGAGTAGCTAGCTCAGATGGTCCACTGACATAGATAGCATGGAATTGGCGGCAAACAAATTACAGAAAGAAGCCAAAGGATATCTCGATTCGCTGCGTGCCATGACAGCAAGTCAAACTCGAATCGCAGAGACGATAGATGCTTTTTACGGCGAGTCTGGTCAACGCGACAACGTTTCCAACTTCTACAAACAGGCTGTCCAGGATCTCGATGCAGAGACTGTCAAAGAGCTCGATGGTCCTTATAGGGAGACAGTCTTGGATCCTGTGACAAAATTTGCGTCTTACTTTCCGGAGATCAATGAGGCCATCAAGAAGCGAAATCACAAGCTCATCGACTATGATGCACTTCGAGCAAAAGTGAAAAAGTTGGCGGATAAGCCATCCGATGACCCTACAAAATTACCTCGAGCTGAAAAGGAAGCCAGCATGGCAGAAGACATCTATCAGCGCATCAATCAGCAATTGACGACGGAATTGCCACAGCTCATCTCTCTGCGTGTACCATATCTCGATCCTTCTTTCGAAGCTCTTGTCAAAATCCAGCTAAGATTCTGTCGGGAAGGTTATGAACGCATTGCGCAGGTGCAACAATACTTTGACCCTGCCATTCGTGATGACTATGCGCAGGGAGTGCTCGATCAACGAGTCGAGCAGACCATCCAGGAGATGAGAGATCTGTCCATCTGCGGTGGGGGCGCCTCGGCTGACTAGTTGACTCGAGGTCGTGTATCGCTGGCAGTCAAGGCCAAGGATTCATTCTATTAATTGATGTTGTCGACAGTCAGGACGGCATGCTGTCCTTTCATGACGTATAGATAGTGTTCGTGGAAGTCGATCTACGGGCAGATGTATAAATTTACATTGATTAGTCCTGCTATGCTTGTATGATGTGCCTTTCATCACTAGTAGAGATAAAATGCAATTGCTTCCCATTCATGAAAACGCGACAAGTTTGCGAAATACTATGCTGTGTAATGCAATGCTATAATGCTCGATATGCTATCGCGTTGGTGCAGGAAGATCAAACATCACAATAGAATTCCTTGCACCACCTACAGTCTTCCACCGTCCGAGACGAGTCTCATAACCCAAAGCGCAAACGATGCTCCAACCTTGCTTGTCGTTCCCACTCACCGTGATCGAATTGACTATGCCTTTGCCGATACGGAGTGACCCTGTGAGCGACAGTTTTCGATTGTCGGGTGAAATGGTGTAGAAGTTCAGGAACCCGTTCCAAGATCCAGAGATGACTAGATCAGAGTAGGGAATCGCACAGAGAGCAGTGATCCATCGTGCATTCTCGGGACTCTGATTACCCAACTTTTCATCCAATTCAGCACTGACTTGGAATGTCGGGTCGACTCCATGCGCAATTGGCAATCTCGAAAGCGCCTTTTTCTTCTGCGTCGACCATAGTGCCACAGTGCCATTGTCTGAGCCGGTAACAAACAATTCTTTGTCAATTTGACTACAAACATCGATGCTCCCTTCATGAAACTGCTCCTTCCGATCTCCACCACGAAATACCAATTGAGACTCATCGACAATCTTCCACAATCGAGCACTCCGATCGCGGGAGCCTGTAGTGACGCAATTTGTCGGAGCCAGAACGCTCAAGGATGATATGTGATCTTGGTGTCCAAAGAGTGACTCGATATAGGACAGACTTGCCGCATTGAATAGCTTCACTGTTCGATCGGAAGATGCAGAAAACAGTTCGTCGCTTGTAAGTGGAAATGCCACAGAATTGACGGAATCTCGATGATTTGTAAAAGTTCGTAGGTTTTGCATTGTTGCGGTGTCCCAAACTGTGATTGTCTTGTCTGCACTCCCAGTGGCTAGAATTGACCCATTGTGATTCAGTGAACTACAAAGCACATCCTTGGCATGAGCTCTACGCAGTGTTCTCTTTAGTGAGAGAAGCTTGTCCTCCGCGACAGTCCATTTTTGGATCGACCCGCTCTTGTATGTCGCAAATAAGACATTCTCTCGCCGTACAGCAGTTGTGATACAAGCCTTCTCGCGGGTCCAGGAGGAACGAAGTTTCAGGTCATCTAAGTTTATTGTCGAAGCAATCCGAAGATACAGCTTTTCGCTGTGTGCAAGATTGTCTTGCTCGAGTCTTGCGGTGATGAGATCGTTGTCAATCTCCGCTGCATCGAAACCTTCGCCATCCGCAATCTCATTGGAAACCTGTCCTAAGTATTCTTTGGCTATTCGCAGTCGTTTCTCGGCTGGTGTTTCATCTAATATGTCACTGGCCTCGGACCCGGATTCATCTTCGATCGCAGCTCTGTTCTCATCTCCTTCGCTCTCAGACGAAATTTCATCATCCCTAGGTGCTCTCTTGGCTCTTTGAGGGCCGCGGCTGGTAATACGATCATTTTTTGATGCATTCCGCTTCCGTTTCTTCGTGAAGAAGGGATCGGACATCACTCAGCAATGCTGCAGCTAAAAACGTTCGAATTCTGAACACAAAGCTACGCACCCAGACAGCAATAAAGAAACCAGGACCCACCTCATTCAGGTACACAAATGTGTGCCACGAATTAAATCCTTGTGACAACCCTATATTCGACCAAAGGGTTTATGCTCATCCTGATCTCGGGAGTTCCGACTACTATCGGCGCAGTAAAGTCTCGGCTGTATTTAAGCTTATAATGTAAATCAGAGGATATTGACAGCACTGTCCATCAGGGGCCTCTGAGTCAGATAGGTTCATAAGAATGTCAGGAGCTTGTCTCGATTGTAGTGATAGCGGAGGCGCCATTTTTATTGAAGACAGACCGTGCTGCAACGATCAACCACAGGCCGAGAGGCCCAAGCATAGCAAGGACAAAGAGATTGCTAGTGGTCAAATGCCTGTCATGAATTTATTTGTGCATGGTCTCGCCTCCCAGTTGTCTATGTGATAAGTCACATTACATGTCAATATCCTCTCATTGCATGTCTGAGCGTTGAGTTGTCCCTCAACTTCAGCGAGTTCATCATGAGAATGACTGTAGCATACTACCTGACTTGCTACGGTACTGTAAGCAGTCCAGAAGGAAGACATGATCGCAGGCCATAATCGAGGATCCAACCAGGAAGAAAACATAGACCACTTATTGAGCAACAGCTGGCCTATCAGTGAACGTACCTTTCAGACCAACGGGGAGACAGACTTACTCGCGCTATGTTCCTGGTCCCCAGCAGAGTACGAGGCCTACAACTCCATGCCACCAGTATGCTTCACAAATGTCACTGGCGAAACCATGTGTATTCCAGCTGCGTACGTGCGGGAAATGTGTACAGAAGTATTCAGGCAGTGTTGGATGAATACACAGCTTTCAACACACAACCTGCTGGTGAGGGATGGCGAATCGGAAAGAGAGCTACTTTATCCGATCAACGAGGTACAGATTCGATCAGCCTTGATGATGTTCTTTCTAATGCTTCAGATGGTTCTGCTCTCACAACTCGGTAATTGGAAAACAGTGCTGCAGCAATCTCTCCAGGAGCTTCCAGGGTTGCCGCCACTTTTGTACCTAGAGGTACCTTCTGTTGATCAGTTTGACCCTATCTTCACATTTCTCCATATGCACGACATCGAAAGCCTATATCAGTACCTGGCTAGATTGTGGGATAATGGATCGACCTCTGGACAATGGGAGATGCACGAATTCTGTCATAATGTCCACTATCTGGGAATCTTGGACAATCGATTGCTTGCCATAATCCTTAAGGTTCTGAGAAGAGATACGGATCCTTGTTAGAGTTGAGCCAGAATCTAGAACTCTTGTCACTATGTCCATTATTATATGGAGGACATGACCTCCGTATTTTGTATAAGGCGAGAACAGATATTGGACGAGGTTCATGCTTTACCGAGAACATTTGCGGATTTCTTCTTTTTCATTTTGTGGCCGAACTCGACTGGGTGGTCGAGTAGATAGGCAGATACATTCGAACACATCTGGAGTCCCTTCAGATAATCGACAGTTTCGCTAAGCCCGGTATCTTGTCCACTGTGATGAAGTGCTGAATTATATTCTGGCAGGGCAATCAGGTTGTATGGGTGTTGCTTGACTTTCTCGGTGGAGTCGTCAATGATAATGGTATTGTACTGCGAGAACTGTCCAACTTTACCAAGCTTTTCATCGTGCCATATTGTTTCCAGATTCTTGTACGTCTGAATCTTCGAACGGTACTCTGATGGCGTGAGTCCCATAGTGTCTCGACCCCAAATTGCAACGAGCTGAGCTTGTTGTTCTGTGGTGAAGATCACATCACACTTATGCAAAGTTAGCATTGGACTTGTCAGCATCATACGAGGTTGGAGTACCATCTTTGTTATAGACTTCGGGGTCGAGGACGACCAGATCATCACATCAAAATTTTGAAAGAGATACTGAGTAAATTGTGCCAAGTCTCTCCGCAACTTTGGTGGCCTAGCTGCTTGACCACGCTCCGATCTCCACACTAATGTGCCATTCAAGTCCAAAACTACTAGCTTGCGGTCTGGGTATTTCAGTATTTCATAGCCAGATTTGCAGACCTGTAGATAGGAAAGAGAAGGTGCTCGAGCATTCATGAAACGTCGGTGTGTTATCAGGCTTCACGAAACATACAGCGAGCGAGCAAGACTTTGCGCAATGAAGCACTTTTCGCCCACTGCAGTTTATCGAGCAGACTAGAGGGGACTTGTTGTCAACCTCACTTGGCCAAGCTTTGTAAGAGACAACCAAATCAAGCCGGATTAGTGTGCAGCATCAACGTTAATCACATCAGAGGGTAGCCTACAAACAAGCTTCGTTGTGCCGGCAGCGCCCATGGGAATTTGTCCCACGTGAGATCCGTGAGAACTGCGAATTGGTACTTCAAATGCTCTACATTCTTGTATGCATGTCTACATTTTGAACTCTATTTTGTGTCTCTCTTACTCTACTGCGTCTGTCATAACTACAAATGTCTTTCTCATTCTCTTCTATGCTGTCTTGCGGTGATATAAGACGGTGTAACTCAATTGGCCTTATCTATTTTTTGATGTTTAGCAATGTCAATTGGCATGTAGACTTGACTTCTCAAGTGCCGGAATTTCCAGGAAAATCTGTACATTAGTACGAACCACAACAGAACATTGAACATGTATGATCGCAGTGTTCTTTTCCATGTCCAGAAATCCCTCTTGACGTTCCACTCTGAGAGATCTTCGTTTTGGACAGACTTGGTCTTGCTCGGATCATCGGACAGGATTGCATCAACTTTCAAATGCATACAGAATCGCATGGATTGTTCATCATTGACGGTCCAGATATATACAGGCTTGCCAAGAGCATGAGCATCTTTCACGAAGGCCTGTTGCTCCCGTGTAACAAGAGAGAAGAGCTGGAGATTGAATGATGAGACCGCAGCATTCTTCAAAAAGTGTGATCGTGCGTAGCTCGTATGAAGTCCTATGTGCGTGATAGGTAGCTCGGGGAGAAATTGTTCGCAATAAGGCAAGAATTCATGGTGCCAGATACCCAGGACGATTCGTGATGCCCAGAAGGACATGTCTCGATTCACGACCTTAAGAGTATCGGCCATAGCCTGTATGATTTCTACTTGGTTATCTACCTTGATATCCAGTAGGAGCCATTTGTCAATCCAGTCTTCCCGTGTCATGAGATTGAGAACTTCGATTAGTGTTGGCATGCGTGTATGGGGTTCATCAACTGTAAGAAAAGTCTTCATGCCCTCGGCACCATAAAAGTCCTGGTCCCAGACATTGCCGGGCTTCCCATAGCAGCGAAGCGTCGAGCTGTCATGTGAGATCACAACGACACCATCGCGGCTCAAATGTACGTCCGTTTCGATTCCATCAGCTCCCGATTTGAGAGCACCTTCCAAGGCGATCAGTGTGTTTTCCGGGAATAGGGCTTTGTATCCACGATGGGCTATCGACTGTGGAATACCATTTTTAGCTTCAGTAAAGGCAACATTTCCTGACTTGGAAGAGTTCTGCTTTGTGGTTGCAGGATGGCTATCAGACGAAAGATTGTAGGAAATAGGAAGCAATGGTGGTGCAAGATGATGTTTATGATCATGTTCTTCTTAGATAATTAGTGCTCTATGAGCCGTCCGACGTCTTACAACTTACTACTCTCCAGTATACTCGGCTCCTTCTTGAGGAATCCAGCAACAGGTGTACCCTGCTCAATCTCGGACGATTTGACCAACCCACGGATATCCTTTAGGAATGAAGCTGCATTCGCTTGATGCGCCTTGACTGCAGCCACATCGTAATAACGTTCGAAGACATAGACCTTGCAGGGATCTTTGTTATCTATAGACCAGTAGTAACTCAGAGTGCCCTTTTCTTCATGAACCTTTTTCGCGAAGGTGGTAGCGTGTTCTAAGAATTTCGTCCTGTTCTCCGGAGAAGTGCAAGTCATGGTGACAAGAACGGCTATAGATGAGCGGTCTGAGAGTATCTGAGACGCACTCTCTGTATCCTTTGAGAGAAAGCCGCAGATCGGAGCTGCTTGGTCCAGCGAAAACTGCTTTTCGAAAAGAGACCCTGCGGCTTTCCCAAATTCCTTGAAGGAAGCTGCACTACCATGCTCCTTAAGCCCAGTCTTGTCGCTGTAAAGTTCAACCCCGATGATCGTGTTTGGATCTTTCCCCAAAGAGAAGAAGAAATATGCTAGGGTCTTTGGTTGATTTGTCAGGGAGTCGTTGATTGGCAGCAACTTTGCAATCTCGGCCGCCTTGCCTGGCTTGCAGTATAGTCTTGGAATACATACAAGAGACATCTTGTGAGTCGAGTTTTATACAAGTTGCGCAGGTCTCTAGTGCCTTTCTGGCGTTCCTATGTCTAGTGCCTCAACGATGCACAGTGATTGCATCATCGTCGAGCACTTCTCACAGGCCAGACGGAGTGGCGTGGCTGCGGGGTAAGATCGGTGTGATGAAATCTGGAGAACTTGAGCTGATCAGGGTCAGGGCACCACGAGCCTCAGGTGCAGTCCAATCAGATCGATCTCCTGAGATGTATGGTCTGATCAAATATGATCAATCGTCTAGACAAACAAAGATTGCTTCTTTCGTCAGATCTTGTAGCTGGCCTGCTTTGAACCATGTCTTTCGAAATTTACTCAAGCTCACTGTCGATTTGCAGGATGGTGGAAATCTGTATTCGTGAATTGGAAAGCTTGACACTCGAAGTATGTCTCTCCTTGTTCCGAACCGTTGGGCATGTCTTATGCTGCTAGATTGCATAGAGCGAGAAAATGTAGCATAGATTGAAACTGTCGTTCCAGGTTCTTGCTTCAGAAATTGTGGGCACCCTACCAAGGTCAATGCTAACCTGATGCTATCCTGAAATTCCTCGAGGATTGATGTCGATTGGATACCCATGCTTAAACTGTAACGGCTCATACCGAATATATACAAGGCAAAATGTAGACAGTGATCGCCAACAAGGACGGGGAGACAATCTGGAGAAGCATGAGATTGAGTTAGAAAAGTCTCATTATCTTGCTTAAAGGTTGCAATCTATTTACATCCAAGAATATGCACCAATGAAATACAGGAATTTGTGTTTATACATGTCCGAACGTTCAGGGCTCACTCACCTCTCTGAAGATCCGATGGAATGACCAGCTTACATGAACGGCGAAAACAAGCAAGCTCTGTTATTTGACTGTATCAATCTGGGCAATTTTCTACCAAGAGGTCTTCATTCAGTATTCCAAGATGGGTCTGGAAGATTTCAGATACACATCAATGCTTCTTTATTCCCTGGCTTTTAGTTTGGGTTTCTTGTATGGATTCGTAAGCTTGTTTCCAGCTCGAATGATCAAGATATCGAGCCATGACTGCACTCTCAGAGACACTAATATCACGAGGATTCTGGACTCATCAGTGGCTTTCTAGCTATGCCGTTCTTCAAACGCACATTCGGTCTGCGAAAATATGTCATCGACCATCATGGGAGCGAAACTCGTCAATCGTTTACCTACATCATACCCAAAGAGAGAGAGGCAGGTATCGCGGCTCTTTTGGGCGCTGGTGCATGCTGCGGATCTCTACTGTCCGCTTCTGTTGCGGACAAGTTCGGCCGCAAACCTGCTATACAGCTCGGTACACTCATCTATGCAATAGGAGTTACTTTTCAGGTTGCAGCACGTTTCTATGTGCTCTTCACGATCGGCCGTTTTATTGCAGGTATCGGATTTGGCATGATCTATTGTGTGGCTGTGTAAGCTCGCCTTGGCGAATTCTTTAGTCAATACTTGACGATAATAGGGTATTCCTAGCTGAATCTTGCCACCGATCTCGTCGAGGCGTGGTTGTATGTATTGCTATGTGGGGCCTGTCCTTTGGTTACCTTTTTTCTGCTCTGGTAAACAATGTATTCCGTCGCGAACAAGACGAGAGTGCTTTTCGATGGCCCTTGGCAATGCAGTACCTATGTGGTGCTAGTGTCACAATCCTTGCTACATTGCTTCCGGAATCCGCTCGTTGGTTTATTCAGAGGGGCAGATTGGAAGAGGCAGCAATTTCACTGGCAACCCTGTCTGGGTCAACACCAGACGCCGAAAGTGTTCATGCAGAATTGGCAGAGATCAAAGACACATTAGACTCTGATTTACAATCATCAGGCTATCTCACTTGCATCACGGCCTATAAAAGATGCTTTGCAATAGCAAACAAAAACCGACGACGTACTATCGTTGGAGTTCTGCTCCTGGCAGCTCAACAGATAACAGGAATCAAGTATATCCTTCTTAAGGCCTATAAACACCAAGACTAACCTAAATAGTTTTGTCTTCTTTTACGGCACGAGTAAGAAGAAAGCTCAAACAACAAGCAGAACTTACACATTAGGATTCTTTGCAAAGATTGGAGTGCGAAATCCCTTCATCTGCGTCATCATAGTCACATCTGTCAATGTCTGTTTTCACCCGATCGGGTTTCTCTTTGTCCGATATCTAGGACGCCGCTCATTGCTGATCAGTGGTGCACTGTCCATGAGTCTCCTGGAATTTGTCATTTCCACAACAGGTTTGATCTTGGAGACACCAACCTTGGCAGGATCACGACTCATCACCGGACTTATGTGCATCCACATAGCAATCTACGGGTCCACATGGGGCCCCGTTTCTGTAAGGACATTATGAACCACAGCCTACGCCAATCGCCACTAAAGAAACAGGTCATTATCTGCTCGGAAATCTTCTCGCCGACAATTCGTGCGAAAGCGACGTCCCTGTCCTTGGCTTCTTGTTTCCTGATGGGTGTATGCTAATAAAGCACAAAATCCAATGTCCTAATTCTGATAGACAATCGTGGGCTATTCCGTGCCTTTCATGACAACACGTGGTCATGGAAGTGCGGATCTTGGCATGAAGGTCTTCTATATCTGGGGCACAGCTTCGATTGTCGCAGCAATATGTATGTAATGACAATGTCATTGAGACGGACTAACATATGACAGTCGTTTATTTTTGTGTCCCCGAGACCGCAAACCTCTCACTCGAAGACATCGATCACATGTACGCTACCACGACGGTACAGCAGTCCACACGATACGTACCTACACCAGAACGCCAAAGAACAAATCCTGGTGGAAAGAGGGTTGCGATGCCGCTTGAAGCGATGGAATGTGACACAGATATTCCACTTCGCAGTGTTACACTTCGTGAGCTAGCATAGCACTACCTTAATCATCTGCGCTACATGTCATGATAAGCAAGAGACATGTTCATTCTTTCATGCGAAAGGAGATAATCTGTGTTCACAATTGCTATATATCGTGTTTTGGGATCAAATTCGAAGCTCCATCGGATCGAACAACATCGTGTCTTTGATCGTGTCTTTGCATGCCTGTCCTGTCCTGAACTTTACCAGTCGAAGGCTTCGACAGGAGTGGAGAGAACGCAGGGGGAAATAGACCAATATACTGTGCTGCGTGGGCACTGCGGGCTTTTCGTACAGCATTATTGGGCTTCGGAAACTCTTCAAGTTGGCCCTTAAGCTCACCACTGGAGTGAAAGATATGCGGTTGATATGCATCCTGTTCATCCATAACGCATGAATTGCGGAACTTTTCTACAAGTGCTGACTTGCCCTGAATGTTAGCATAGGTCATGTCACAAATCTTCTCGCTGGCAAAGACATTCCAACTTGTCCCGATACGTGCTCGACCAAAAGAGATGATGTCCAATGGACTTATAAAATTGATGAAGGCGTAGCCAACATTACACTTGTTTTTGAAATCGATTCGCAAATATAAGAAGTCATACGTGCAGCTGTTACTAGCAAGCTCAGCATGCGCACATCAGTAGAACGATGTGATGCTCACGTCCGATCGATCCATTTCTTGAGGCCGTCCTGTGTTATCTTGTTGGGTATATTCTTGATCATGACGGTAGTTCGTTTGTCTAATCCCCGAGCGATTGCACCAAATTCAATCTTATTGTGCTGTAAGGACTTTGTAGGCAAAACTGATGCAATCTCGATTTTATGCATGCTCGTGCCGGAGAATGCTTTCTGCGAGTCAAAATTAAATGCCTTGACTGTGTCATCAAATTTCGAATCATCACACCCCATGACATCTTTTGAGGGCATAACTGTAGGACGATCTGACATGAGCTGATCACGAAGTTGCCTAGTTTCTAAGGCTCTTGAGGAAGCGCGAAGAGAGTATCCGACTCTTCTTGACCTAAAAGATGAAAAGCTTGCATATTCTAAAGATGTGTCAGAACAACAACCTTTCTGTGCGGGTCGTGGTTTCAAGGAGGTACACCGATGGAAGTACAAGACCATAGGGTCGGACATGCAGCTTGAACAACATCTGGTTTGTGGTCCAAACTTCTTGAGGCACTCTTCACTCGAGTTGCTCCGAATGTCGAATGTAGTAGAACTAGCATGCTTATTCGAAGACTCGACCTTGAAGTCATGACTACTATCATATTGGTCCAGATTCAGCCTCTCCATCAGAGAATGTTCGTATGAATTCTGATGCAATATATCCTCCTTTCGATCTATCGGTACGCTTGTTGGAGATAATCCTGAGACCGGTTCGGATGAGGCAAGCAATATATCACTGCTGCCGTCGTGTAGGCTTGAAGTAGTCGCATTTGTGAATCGAGTACCGCGATGGGAATTCATGCTCGGTGACCATTTGCACATCTCGACCAGTAGTGTGACAGCCTCGAATGTCTTCCGATTCAATGCTAGAGCTGCTCTTGCGTTGCGAGAGTCATAAAAATGGCACTCGATCACTGGATCATTTGACATGCCTAATTTCCTAAAGAGTTTGACTCGCCCGAATGAGGAGCACAATGCATACAAAAGCCTTTCGTTGAATTGCGCTTTGCCCAGAACGCGCATGGTTATGCCAGCATGCAGCAGATTCGGTGACAAGTTCGCGTGATGACTTCGGGGAAGGCTTGTGATCGTTTGAGGTAAAGGCTTGGACGACACTAGTTTGTTCCCCGAATCTCGCGTGGATTGTTCAGACTTCCTAGCATGCAAAGTATCTCGTGTGTCGACGACGAGATCGTCCGAGGACAAATTCCCGATGAAGACGCTTGCTCAGTCAGCATTCAAACAAGCTAGAACCATGCTGTGAACCTTTGAGTGTCTACAGAAGTCTGGAAAGATCAGTACGCGATTTCTCCCAATTCAACGATTCCATGTAGAACGTCATAGAAGCAGGAACTTACATGAGAAATAGCAAGTTGCTTCTCGTCTGAAGGAGATTCTGAAGAGCTTGCTTGATTTACGGCGGATAGATCACAATTAGTCTTGGTCATTTCGGTAGCATTACCAGTAAAGAGTCGCACTTCAGCGTATGGGATGATTGCATTATGCGCAGATTTCCCATCGATTCTCCTTGGAGTCATATTTTCGGTCAAGCAAAGATGATAGAACTGAGGCATAACAGATAACAGTCTGGGAGAAGCACACATAATTTCGACTTGTGTCACCTGCAAGTCATGGGAACAAGCAGTGCTGAGTGGGTCTGAACCAATCAAGTCAGAAGTACTGAGCTGATCAACTACAGGTCATCATCAGATTATTTCTGGTCTGATCAGTCGCCTTGCAAGTCTGGCGTGATTAGAAAGCTGTCCGTGGACATGCAGGATTTGGTATTCTCTTTTGTTCAGATCACGCACTTCAATGCACCACGGCCTGAGCAGCTTTGACCAATATGTAGGTGTCTTGACAGAGTGCGAGAAGCTCGACGATGCAGATCCCGCCAGTAGTGGCAATAAGCGGCGTAATTGTCGTGAAACTTTTTTGGCAGGGTCGAATATGAGAAGTCTATCTTCGTTTTCACATCTGATATAGCCCACGATGGTTCGTGAGTGACCTTGGTGCTGCAGATATAACGGTATTTGCTCAGTATATGCAGTTTTGCCAGTGAGCAAGATCGTCCTTGACCTCATAAAGTAGTCCTTGCAGTATTGCATCAACTTCAGTCCTGGATTCAGTCCTTCGAATTGTACGATTGTACAATCAAGACCGTTCGAAATGAAATAAGCATACACCTCTGTGGTGCCAATCCATTTTGTTGTGCCAACGAGCTTCGCTTTGAGTTGTATAGCACCATCAGGATCGATGTCTTGCTTCCAAGCTGCTTCTATTCCATGCTGTATCTCGCCAATACTGGGACATCCTTCGCGCATGAAACATTTGGAATAGAGTTGCAGGTTGAGCTCTTTCAACACTGAAAGTACCTGCTGAATATTGCGGTAGCCGCAGCCCCACAATAGATCATGCCAGGTTGTATGAAAATGTGCTCCGCCAGGATAGCAAGTATAGGCATTCTTGACACTGGAAAGGTGCTCTAAGATTGCGCAAAGAGGCAAAAGTATGTGCTCGGTGACATTCTTATTCTGTGCGCGCAAACCTATCGTCTTCTTTCCTGGCTCAACAGCCTCGAAACAGGACATCGTTCTCCACCAAATTCATGCGAAATCGCAGGTGTTGTATATATCGCAAACTACAACGAATGAGTTCGGAACGGGGCAGTCAGGCGGCGTACAAGTGAGACGCATCGAGTCACCAGCATAACAGAGCATGAATGCCCATCAGTGCACAGATTTGACGATCCGCTGCGAGGCACGATTCTCCTTACGATACGAAACTTATGAGGCTGCATGATTACAATAGCGGAGCCGGACTCTCTTGTGCACTTATTGCGCCAATGAATCTGTATGAAGACAAAAGAATTACATCCCCATCGTACAAAAGTTCACTACCAGGTCAATTGCTACATCTGTCGCATCGTAGGCTCTCCTTCTGTCCTTTCACATATAAGCACCTGTAAAACTTTGCAGCGCCAAGCGTCAGATCCAAGATGCCAAAGGCAGAGAAAGGCACACCCAAGGATTTGGCAAACCGTATGAAATCCAGGGGTTTGCAAAAGCTGGCCTTCTATTGTCAAGTTTGTGAGAAGCAGATGCGAGATCAGAACGGCTTTAAACAGCATTGTGCATCAGAGCCTCACGTACGGATGATGCTTCTGGTTGGCCAGAATCCCAGTAAAGCTATAGGCGACTACTCGCGTCAGTTCAAACACGACTTTCTTCAATTACTTCGCACCGCGCATGGCGAGAAGAGAATTCAGGCGAACCATTTCTATCAGGAGTATATTCAGAATAAATCACATATCCATATGAATGGAACTCATTGGAAAACTTTATCTGAATTTGTGAAGGGCCTCGGACGGGAAGGTATCTGTCGAGTGGATGATAGCGACAAGGGCCTCTTCATTTCATGGATCGACAACAGTCCCGAAGCCTTGAATCGCCAAGCGGCAATAAGGAGAAAGGATAGGCAAGATAAAGGAGACGAAGAAAGGGCAAATCAGCTACTAGCAGAGCAAATTTCGAAGGCAAAGGTACAGGCAGAGGCAAAGAGTGTTTCAGAGCAAAGTCTAGATCACGAGAGGTCACTACTGCCGAACAAGCTGCCGGAGAAGAAAATGAGCATCAAATTTGGATTCAAATTGCCAGGAAAAGGTACCGTTGACGGGCTCACTGCTGATCAAGCGATACTACCAGCAATATCAGGTGCCAAAGACGATCCAACAGGACCTAAAAGGCCGAGCACTCCAGAGGCAAACAAGTCAGAGGGTATCAGACAAGCACCAGAGAAAAAGAAATCAATCTTTGCTAGTCAGAAATTCGCAGAACATTCGAGCAAGACGAATCAGAAGCAGCAAGCAAAGCAATCGACGTCGTTGACGCACCAAGGATTGTCTAATGTACAGCAGATGTTGCTCGAGGAAGAGCAGCGTCAACGGCGACAAGCCGACCAACAACGATCGCACGAGACAAGCTGTAGATGAAACGAGCAGACGGGAAATCCGGAGTGTGTGCCTTTCAAGCAGCAAATCTTCAATGGATCTCTATATGGCAGGGATCGTCACCGTGAGCAAGTTTTGTTTACAGAGAGTGTCATGATAGAACATGGACGCGCTAGCGCAGATCCCTGGCTGTATGATGGAGAATGATTTTGTTTGATGCAGGCTACAGGTGGAGTCATCTGATGAGGGCGAAATCTGCAACCTCTGCTACCAGCTGAAGACGCATTGGAAGGTCACACAACTCGGACGATGTACGAGGACGACGTGTTGCTTGCCGTAGCAGTACATAGTCCCCTGCGTGCCAGTCTAAATACACGGACGAGTCGAGGCCTGTGGAGTGAGTAGATGGTCACTGGGCAGCAGTGAGAACGGACTTTTGGCCCAGATGGCGGGTTGGCCAGACAGAAACCAGCGAGCCGCTCGATCCGTATGCTCGTGCTCGTGCTCGTGCAGGTCTGCTGCATCTCAACCTCAGATCGATCGCCAGCCGCGTGAAATGAGCAGGCGGAAAAGCATTTCTGGAAACCAGACCCGCTCCCTCGTCCCGTTCCTGTATTCCCTCCCGTGCCCGTCGTCGGCGGTGGACAGCGACGAGGACAACGGACGGACCATCGACGACTACTCCATCCTCGACAGTCCTTTTCCTCCTACCTGGATACCTCTCGAGTGCCTTGTCGTCCATACTCCGTCATTCTCCGTCTCCTTCACGCAAAGCTCCTCTCATTCCCCTTGTTGACATTGAGATGGCCGAATGTACGATTCTCTAGAGAGTCCTTCGAGGAAGATCGAAGCTGACATGTCTACAGTTGTGCGGGCTCAGATCTTCGGTACTACCTTCGAGATTACCTCTCGGTATGTCGATCTCCAGCCAGTTGGAATGGGCGCATTTGGTCTCGTCTGGTAAGCGCATTCTTTCTCCTCCTCCACGTCGAACCGATACTGATCTACGAAAAAGCTCTGCAAGAGATGAGCTCACAGCGCAATCTGTTGCCATCAAGAAAATAATGAAGCCGTTCAGCACTCCCGTGTTGTCAAAGAGAACCTATCGTGAGCTCAAACTGCTCAAGCACCTTCGACACGAGAATGTATGCCTCTTCCAGCGGCGATCCCGGCGTAAAAGCTTACATATACTGTAGGTCATCTCCCTCAGCGACATCTTCATCTCTCCACTCGAAGACATCTACTTTGTCACGGAGTTGCTCGGAACAGATCTCCACCGGCTCTTGACATCGAGACCGCTCGAAAAACAGTTCATTCAATATTTCTTGTACCAAATTCTGGTATGCAATTCACCGTGCTTCCGCTCGTCGTGGTGGATGTCTTATCTATTTAATGTCGATACTGACGACAATCTAGCGTGGCTTGAAATATGTACACTCAGCCGGAGTAGTGCACAGAGATCTCAAGCCCTCCAATATCCTCGTCAATGAGAATTGTGATCTCAAGATCTGTGATTTCGGACTCGCGAGAATACAAGATCCACAGATGACAGGCTATGTCTCGACAAGATACTACAGGGCACCAGAAATCATGCTCACATGGCAGAAATACGATATCGAGGTCGATGTCTGGTCTGCAGGGTGTATCTTTGCAGAGATGCTCGAGGGCAAGCCTCTCTTCCCAGGAAAGGATCATGTCAACCAATTCTCAATCATCACAGAATTACTCGGCACACCACCTGATGATGTAATACATACAATCTGCTCAGAAAACACTCTGCGCTTCGTCCAGTCATTACCCAAGCGAGAGAGAATTCCCTTCTCGCAAAAGTTCAGAAATGCCGACCCGTTGGCCATCGATTTGTTGGAGAAGATGCTGGTCTTTGATCCACGAAAACGAATCACGGCTGTACAAGCACTCGAGCACGCTTACCTGGCTCCTTATCACGATCCCACAGATGAGCCTGCGGCAGATCAGTCCTTTGACTGGTCTTTCAACGATGCTGACCTGCCGGTCGATACATGGAAAGTGATGATGTACAGTGAGATCTTGGATTTCCATAATGTCGACAATGACGAGGAGCAACAACCTGCCATGTAGAAATTCGGCAGCCAGCATTTGGGGAGTGTGTTTAGCTAGATGAAAGGGCACGGAAATTCGATGAAAACCAATTTTATAAGTCTATAGGGTTCTACGTCTTTAAGCATAGTTTAGACCTTTCTCCTTCACTACACGCAGTTGCTTGTTGCATAACCAGAACATTGCTAGACTGGCAAAGCAAAATCTGCCATGCTAGTAGTTCTCGATGTCCTTCAGCATTCTACTTCATAGCTGACACCATCGACGACGTGCTTGATTTCTCTATCATCCATGTTTCAAGCGCAATCGTGCACTGGGACAGAGGGACCTCGTGAAGAGGTCAGTTTTCTCCGGTTGTCTGGACCAACCACATCTGCTTCGCTCCTCTAGATCTCCTTCTCATCCTTGTCGCTGCTTGTGTTTTTTGTTCTCCTTGCAGACGATATATACCTGGAAGACACGTCAGCCAAGTACGTCGAGATCGCATGAAGGAAAAGGTCCCACCTTGCCCTTGCGTCGCACAGAGGCACAACTTGAGCAGAGCTTCTTGACGGCCGAACGGACTTTCATTCCACGGATCTGACTGGCGAGAGGAGACTCAAAGAGAGGAGCAGTGTTTGGTCTCAGCGACCGTGCGGCACAGATGCCGACCGATCTGAAGAACAGCATGGCAACAGGAGACCAGCGCTTCTACAAGATTTGAAGATGATATAGTCTCTTCTCTTCATCCCTGCATCAGCAGCACCAAAAGATATCGGCACGTGTCTGACAGAGTGATCCATGTATTGTCACGTGCATACAGGAATGGTTGTCATGACGATGTGGAGAGCCCGTGGAAATGTGATTCTTTTTGTGATGTACTCGATAAAAGACGCTTCTTCAATTTCGGAGAAAAGTATTGCCTCGTGTCCTGTACGTGTAAGTCGTTTACACGATGCGCCGAGACTGAGAGATGTCATCTATCTCTACGAGACTTGAACACGGAAACCCAAGATTTGGAAGAATTGATAGAGCAGCATCTCCGGGACTGGTGACATGTCCTCGCCGATACTGAATGTCTTGGTCGTCGACTTCAACCATGCTCGAGGTCCCGAGATTGAGTTTTGTTTCCCAGAGGTAGAGGAGGCGGATCGGCCGGAGAGTTGGAACATCTTGCCATTTCAGGCACTTCCGGATGGCTCTCATCTGCATGACGAAGATTATTCATACTTCACCGTCATCACCGGAAACTCAGCCTCTCCAACACATTTCGGAATCTCTTGTAATCGTCAGATGAAGTCGGAAGCGTTGAAGCACAAGCCTGACAGTGTCACTCGAAGTACGATCCAAAAGGCCGTCGTTGTCCTGACCTCCACCCCTCATGTCTTTGCGCATGTCAAGGATAAGCTCGGGGCCGTCACCAGAGCGTATTTCTCACAGTTGGACTTTTCCGACCGCGAGATACTGGAGAAGTTTCATGAGGCCCTCGTCTCGAGGCTTGCAGCCAATCCCAGTGAAAACACACTCTTCACTGGGATGCCCGTCCGTTCCTTGATACACGACTTTCGTTGGAAAGTTCTCCTCTTGCTGAAAGCTCTTTTGCTGGAACGACGCATCCTCTACTTTGGAACAAACATAGAACATCTCTGCACCGCTCAGTACTCCGTGTTGTCCCTCCTGCCCGGTTTACTCGAACATCTCGAATTCTGTGGAGACCCGAAACTGGCAAAACCTGAAGAGGTCAACAGAAAGCAGGAAAGCCTGCGGACGAGTGATCGAGGGAGCATGATGCGCTACATGGGAATGCCCTTGCAGCCATTCAACAAAGGCAGTTTCTTTGGACCCTACACACCCTTACAACAGGTCGACCTGCTCGAAGATGCAGGCACGAGATCATACATGATTGGCACCTCAAACTCCTTGTTTCTGCATGCAAAGGAGAGACATTGTGACATCCTCGTGAATGTCGACACAAAGACGATTGAAATTCTCGATCCGACACTGAAGCCCGCTCTCGCGCTCTCTACAGCTGATAGGAAGTGGGCAGAGTCGCTGTCGACCTTGGTAGAGGAGACGTGGGATGCACAAAATCCGGACATGCCCAACACGCGCACATTTGCAGGCTCAGAGGAAGATATCCGAAATACCTTTGAACGATACATCTTCTCCCTATGTGCCGTCGTCAAGTACGACCAATACCTTACCAGGAGATCGAGTCCCTCTAGGCCTCCATCTCCCGAAGCCCTGCTCGACATTGAGCATGATATTCAGATTCAAGATTACGGCGCTTCCTTCATCACTGCCTGGAGACAAACTGAAAATTACAGATTGTTTGACAAGTACTGTGATGAAGAATGTTTCGACATCATCGAACCCCGTCATCCAGTCGTCGATCGCAATTTGACGGTGGCAGACGTCCAGGCTCGTCTGAGCAGTGCCGTGCAAGAGTTGAAATTGGAGGAACGGACGGCTCAGACGAGAGCTGCCATCAAGAGCACTTGGGCCACCGGCAGTCTCAAAGTAGGCAAATTCTTTAGCGACGCAAGTGAAGCATACCGTGAACAGAAACGACAGATGGCAGAAGCCCAAGAACGGGATGCGCAGACATTGACCATGCCACGAGATTCTAACACGACACGGGAAGAGTCTACTGCTCCTGCTGCTGCTGCTGCTGCTGCTACTACTGCTCCTGCTTCGACCACGACAACGACGACGACGACGACTGCCAACTCTACAAAGACTGAAGAGGGAGAGCCGATCCTGGATCATCTATTACCCGCCAAATCCTACTTTACCGGCTTCAAGTCTCGCATGACGAAAGCATTCAGCCAACTTCCCAATCCGACTCTACTTCCTGTCGTCGCTCCCCAACCCACTACCGTCGTCAACGACCCAAGCTCCATCACCACCACCACAGCACTAGAACCTCCATTGGTCAAGGAGCAAGGAGCAGAGGTTAAGTAGCAGAGACATCCTCTTCACTTGTCATCACCAGCACGGAATGGTAAAAAAGGGGGTGGCAAATTGCTACAGGGACTTTTCGTATCAAGAAAAAGACTTGCAAATCCATACACATTTTTTTTTTTTTTTCTTGGAGAATATTAATAATTTCAATATTAATAATTCGCCAAGTTCTCTGCCCTGCCGACCCTGCTGCATTGCATGATTCGGGCCTTCGCCGACTTGTCAATGCATCTCATTCTCAATTCATGTTTGCCTCTGGAGCAGGATTGTGACTTTTTTGTTCAAATTTTGACATGCCATGAATTACATACAAGTCTTGATGATACCATAAAGAAGGTTGGTTGAAAAAAAGGGTCTGAACTCTACTCAATGTCTTGCCTTCACATGCAAAATAAGCGGTGGTATAGTGATAGCAGTGGTAGCAGTGGTAGCAGCGATGGATAGGCATATTCTATGACACATATCAAATACGGGACTGCCCTCTCAAGCATCACTGTCGTCTTCCTCGTCATCCTCCATGATGGCATCATCCGATTCCTCCTCTTCGTCGGAATCCGGTTCCTCTTCCGCTCCCACGATCCGAAGATCCGGGTTTCCGCCCGGTGCCATACGCTCCAAATTCGACTTTAGGATCCGTTCGAGTTCAGCAACGTCGTCCCAGACGAAGGAGCCTTCTTCATTGTACGTCCTTGCATTGGCAAACATGAGTTCGAAATCACCCCGAAACTCGTGGATCGTGGAGTAGTCGCCATTCTTGATGCGATTCTTGATTTCCTTGATGGAGATTGGTCGGCGGATCATGGTGTAGTAGTCTGGATACATCTTTTTAGGAGGGAGGACGAGGAAGACGTCGGTCCTTCCGCGTTCCTGGCCGTCCTCTGTCGTCACGACGGCTGCATCCATGTTTTGTAAGACTGTCTGGAAGATCTTGTTCATGGCAGCTCGAGCCGTCGGTGTCAGACTATCTTTCTTGCTGCTCAGATTAGATGGCCCTGCGCCCGTCCGGACACGCTTCCTGGGAGTCGGTTCAGGGTCGATACTGGCGGCTCGAGAATGCCTGCTACGCTTGCCCGTCGACGAAGGCGCGGGCGAACTCGCTTGACTCAAGTCATTGTTCTTCTTGGTCCGACCCGCCCGTCCTTTCCGAGCAACTTCTGCAGGGTCTTCTCCCTCATCTACAGCTCGCAACCACTCTTCCTCTGTGAGGCCATCGTCATACGTCGTCTCCTTTCGCTCTCGCTTGCCTACCCCAACGTTGGAGAAGAAGTCATTCAACTCGACGTCACGATCTTTGTGGTAAGCGGCCGGTAACTCTTTCTCACCCATGAGCCTCGGAAGCTCGTGTGTGGGGCCATATGGGACCATCATGTCCCGATCGATGTCCATCTCCCTGAACAGCTTGAGCTCATCTTCATTTCGAGCGATAATTTCATTGATGTCGTCGTCATCCTCATAATCTTCGCCCTTTTCCGAATCGTCCTTGTCGTCCACAGAAGCTGGATCGGCATCCAGAAGAGCCCGCAGGAACGCCTCTCTCTCCTCAGCTGTGGACTTATTGTCGAATTTACCAGCCTGGATGACTTTGCCATCCATATCCAACTTGTATTGTGCACGAGCAAGAATCGATTCCTCAATAGACTTTTCGGTAATCAGACGCAAGATTCGCACCTCCTTCGTCTGCCCTATTCTGTGGGCACGATCCTGCGCTTGCAGATCCTGATGAGGGTTCCAATCAGAATCGAAAATGATCACAGTATCAGCTGTCTGCAAGTTGAGTCCGAGACCACCCGCTCGAGTGGACAAGAGAAAGACGAAATAGTCCGAGTCTGGGGCATTGAAATCCTTCAGAAGTAAGGATCGGTCGTCAGATTTGGTGCCACCGTCGAGACGCATGTACTTGAGACCACGATAATGCAGAAAGTCCTCCATGATGTTCATGATCTGCGTCATCTGAAAGAACATCAGCACTCGATGCCCAGTCCTCTTGAATTTTGGCAGTATACGATCCAGTAGTTCGAATTTTCCGGCAGATCGCCACAAATAATCGTTCACTAGAGTTGCATCCGGGCAAATGGACCGTTCGACCTCTTCAAAGACGAAAGGATGATTGCAAATCTTACGCAACTGCATCAGCGTGTTATTGAGACCCTTGATACCCTGCTTGCTTTTGCCCTCGTCACTCACAAAGAGCATGCCGTGCTTCTTCATCTGATCGTACAGTTTCTTCTGCAATCCGGAGAGTTGACATTTGATGACGTTTTCGACCTTGTCCGGCAAATCTTTCTCCACGTCCTTTTTGAGACGACGAAGCAGAAATGGCCGTAAGACTTTATGCAGACGACGAATGACGAGTAGAGATTCTTCTTCGGAGAGCTCGATCTTTTCAGACCCTCCAGTATTGGCAAAAGGAGTGTTGAACCACTCATCAAACGACTTGACAGAGTTGAAGATCTTGGGAAGAACAAAGTTCAGCAGTGCCCACAACTCTGGTAGGTTGTTCTGCAAGGGCGTTCCGGTGAGGATCAATCTATGTCTTGTGTTGTAGTATTGCACGAGGGTTGTGGTCAATTTTGAGTTTGCATTCTTCATACGGTGTCCTTCGTCGATGATCATGTGGACCCATTTTATTCTGGCAAGGATCGCTCGATCCTTGATGATGTATTCATAGGTCGTCAGCAGGACCTGGAAAGCTCCCTGGCGGACAGAATAACTGAGAGCCTTTCGAACAGCTGGGCTGCCCTTGAAGACAATTTTGTGCACGCTAGGCGCCCATTTTTCGAATTCCAGTGTCCAATTGGTTAGCGTAGATAATGGCACAATCACGAGATATGGCCCATTCTGCTTCTTCTTCTCTATGAGATGCGTGATGAGCGAGATGGTCTGGATTGTCTTCCCAAGTCCCATCTCGTCTGCCAAGATTCCATTGAGCCTGTTATTGTAGAGCGAGACCATCCACTGCAATCCTTGGATCTGGTATTGCTTAAGAGTTCCACCAACGAGGATGCTTGGCTGCTCATGCACGACCTCTTGTACCTTGTGGGCGATTTTGTAGTAGTCCTGCTCCTGGGCTTCCTCTGAACGCTCACCAGATGCTTCCTCAATTGGCTCGTCTTCGATGGGAGCATCTGAAGGGCCAAGGGTTGCACTGTGACCCTGTTGAGCCTTGATCTGATCAGCCAGACTGCCGAGATACTGATTGGTTTGGTGGAGTAGATGAGCAATTCGGGTATCCTTGGCAGTATCGACCAAGGCAAGATACGCAGTCTCGTCATTGGCCTTCAGTGCTGCGATACGCTGTTTCGAGAGTCGTTCATATCGACGTTGCTCCTCTTTTTCGATGTAAGTGTGATAGGAAAGAACGGCCTTACCCAGTTTTTGAGCCTTGGCACGCGCAGTGGTGGAATTCTCGATGACCTCCTCCGCATGTGTCGTGATGCCGGCCAGGTAATCAAAGTGTTTCTGCTTCTCACGTCTCTCTCGTTCCGTTCTTTGCTGCTTCTCGAATTCCGAAGTTGCTCTAGATTCGCGCATGCTTGGAGTCTTCATGCGTCTATACTGTGCGCGATTGTGTGTTGCGGCAAGTGAGGAGAAGACGGGCAGACTGTGCAACATCTTTTCGCGGACGGCCCGCTGCTTGTTCAAGAGTCTGAGACTTTTGTATTCAATCAAGAGCCGCATCTTGAGATCTCTATCGTGCTCGTCCGATCCATTGAAGGTGAAACCTTCGATATTGCTCGGCATCTTCTGGAGATCTAGGAGACGACTGACGACGCGATTCGTGATTTGTTTCTCGCGAGTCTTGGCTATCTGCTGAAAATCGACACCCTGTGGCATCAAGGTCGGAATAAAAGGTCTATTTTCGCGTTTCGAGTGCTCTGCATAGGTGATCTTGTCCTGCAAGTATGTAAGTGGCTCGATATAGTCGTCAAATTTCCGCTCAGTGTCGAGAGTGCTGGTGTCTATTGGCTTGAGACCACCAGTGATGGCCTGCACGATGTGACCCGCTTTATAAAATCAGCATAAGAGCGAGGGAAGAAATTCGAAGAACGTACGAATGGGCAAATTCTTGTTAAGGAGCTTGAAAGCCATGATTTGATTCTTGAGCATGGTAATTTGAGCCTCAGTCATCGAATTCACCACAGGAGCGGCCGATGCTGCCGGATGTGTGTCTCCATTCGTTTCTGTTGCTTGAGGGATCTGCTGTTGCGCGACAGATACCTGCTGATGAGGAGGATTATGCACTTGAGACTGTTGCTTCTGCTGCATCTGGACTTGACTGTCTTCCGACATGCGTCGCTGTTTTTGCTGCTGTTTTGCCCTTTCGGCCATAGCCTGACTGTCAGTTCTTGTCGCACGCCAGTCGTACAATAGCCTACCTTGTAATTCGAGAGCACCTGTGCCAAGTGACTCATCTCTGCATTGGTCTGCTCAGTCGCTCCCTGGCTCCGCAGCATGTGGTATCGCTTGATATGTTCCTGGACAACCTCCCTGGTAGGGAAGCCCTGAGGTCCAGGCATCTGTCCCGCAGTCCCATTCATGCTACACTATGGCAAATTCGTGCGACTTCGTTCGACGGGGTGAGGTGACCTCGACCGGCGAGAGGACCACTGCGAGCGAGAGAGCGCAGGGGAGATTCGCGAGAAAGAGTGTACGAAGGAGAAAGACCCGAGAATCCTGTCCTTGTGTGGTCGCCTTGACAAGTCCGGCTGGGCGGGAGATGTGGTCAAGCAAGCAGACGACACTGAATGATGCAAGGCAGGGCGCGGTGGAGCACAAGTGTCCAGGAGGTCAATGTCAATCGAGGATGGCAAGGACGACACTCCTTCAGGCAGGAGAACGAAAGCAGCTGAAAAAGCGCGTCGCCAGCCAGTTCCTCCCATCCTTGCACACGTGCCTCACCATGGGGTCTGTGCTCTCGGTGAATGACGAGAGTCTTGCTCTTCCTTCTATCTCTATCCTTGTATAAATACACGCCCCAGCTTGGAGTCATCGGTCCTGCTTCTTCAAGGGAACTTGTGTCGCCTGGCTAGCTCTTTCGTCATTATCATCATCTATCGTCATTTTCTTCTCCTTCTTCCTCTTCTCCTCCTTCTCCTTCTTCTTCTCCCCCTCCTCCTCCTTCCTCTCCTTCTTCTTTGCCATGATCTGAACACTTGAGCCGGTGTTCGTGCTAGTCCTGTCTGCCTAGGTGCAGCCAATCTCGGCAATCTCTGTATTGTAGGCAGTCTCGAGAGAGTCCAGCAGAGCCGAGAGATAGTCCATAAAAGAGCTATAGACAAACGCTTCTCCCTGTATTTCGTGAGAGGAAGGGCGATCATGAGAATACTTGGAGGCATGACGACTTTCGTCATTCATTTGATCTGTCTGCGGCTTGGTCCAGCGCAAGACGCCCCAATCAGGCTCGATCGTCTCTTCCTGGGACTCTACAGAGCTTTCTACAAACATGTGGGTTTCACAATCGTCGCGTTCTCGTTGCCTAAGCTTCTTCCGATCGTGTAGCCTGGCATCCTTCATCCCAGCCGGTGTGATGAGCCAGACGAGGCTTTCATCGTCCCAGTTGCTGATTTTGATCATGGTCCGCTGTCTTGGAAACCATCGGAGCGCGGGACATACTGATTCGAGATCTTGTACCTTTTGCCAGTAGAGTCCGGGATGATCTTCTCCCGTGTGTTGGATGGGTCTCCAGTCGAGTTTCGTGGATGGTTTTGCCATGCTTCGGAGACGGGACGTACTATGATCGTGCAATATGCGCAAGCCAGGATCTGACCGTGATGGAAACTGTTTCAGACCATTCGTAAGTTGTAGAAATTGCCGGTAATCTGAGGGAAGTCGCGTGTCCAGTATCTGCTCTACATTGGCAATATCACTTGCAGACACTGCAGGCCTGAAGATCAGATCGATGTCACCCTCTGATACGAGATGGAGGTCATCATGAACATGAGCGTCCGAATCCTGTGTCAATGGCAGGGAGGTTCGCGAAGAGACAGCTTCACTATCGTCCTGCTCCTCCGAGGCAACAGAACTGATACTGCCATCGTCCTCTTCCCTAACATGGAAAGCATCTACAAAGTCAAGATTCTCCTGACTCTGACCTACATGAGGTGGATGGGATTGCTGCGTTACAGATGCTCTCAGACTGACCAGTGTCAAAGAAGTCATATATCGAGTCATCATCTCCTCTGCCGAAGACTCCTCCAGTCGCAAGAATCGATTCTCCAAGTCGTTCAATCCTTGTAGAATGAGCCTAAGGGATACTTCCTCACTCGAGGCCCTCTCGATGGCGTTTCCCCTTGTCTCCATTCCAGGTTCCGATCAGTTGATCCAGAAGAGCACGTCGAACCCAATGTCAGTCGGCGTCTGTCACGATGGTTTTTGGGAGGAACAGATCAGACGATCTGCGAAAGACCACAGACCTGAGACATGGGCAACGACACAAGTTTTGGACAGCCTGTTCGTGTCACCAGACGGCAAGACAATATCTTGCAGTCACTATCTGCCACGTCACAGAGAAGATCGCCTCAATTCTTCATCGCCCGATCGCAGAGGAGGGCAGCCATGTGTGTCTGTAAAGACTAAGGGCGCTCATCAACATCATCATCATCATCATCATCAGAAAGGTCGAAAAAGTAGATTGAATGAATATTCTGTGCCACAAACTTGACAGAACCCCTCCGCACGTGAAGTTATGGGTTGGAGTTGTGTGTCTGTAATAGACTCGATTCGATTCTCTCTGCTCGTCGTCCTCCCATGGGAGAGCTGCATTACAAGTCACGACATCGGCGAAAGGGCCTCGAGCTACGATGCATCCACCTCTCACACAGCACAAGCATCCCGGGTGTTATGACCTCATAGTCGCCTTGGAAGAATGTCACAAAGCTGGCTTCTTCAGCCGGTTTAGCGGCAAATGCAATGACACCAAGAACCAATTGACACTATGTCTCAGAGCTGAGGTCAGTCAGTCCCAAACGATGCTTGTTCACTCGCCATCCGGATCTGCTTGCTGACTTTTGCCTTAGAGACTCGATAATCAGCGCCAGAACCAAGCCATTGCCAAACAGCGTAATCAGAAGGCAGAGGCAGCATGGAAAAAGATTGAGGAGGATTCATGAACCATGATCTTGTTATCCATTCATCACAGCACAGCAGACCGCAAGAGCGAGAAGACACAATTGCATCGGTGTACAGCATCAGTGTACATACGCAGCCTGGCATTACCTTAATTTTTCAAAAACCTAATGTACAATACAATGAAAACTTCCCCTAACCATTTCAGCTCCATATTGTGGTGTGCGCTGACACTGGGTGACGCTTGGCCAAGAGTTATGAAGCAGAGGATGGACCATCCATAAGAAAGCTTTCTTGCAGCAAACTCAATTCTAATGGTTGAAATGTGAGCGCATCAAACAAAACCCCATACCGCTTCCTTGATGAATCTCCATCAGTCAAACTTGCGGGTATCGCTCGAAAGCTCTCCTTGGAATCGGAAGTCGAGCTGTAGAGCACGCTGAGCCTAAATGGTTCTGGCTGGTCTCTACTAGGACATGTCTTGAGCTCCCTTGCTTCTTCGTTGTAAAGCCTGATTGGACGAGAAGCATGTTCCGAGCGAGAAGTGGCGGTATGTAGCTTCTGCTCATACGCCGCAGTCTTCTTGGAGATCTTCAGGGGAGAGACAACTCGAATGCTTTTAACACTACCCGCGTTTGCAGGTACATGCGGGGAAGTAGCCGGAGGATGGCTACAGCTGCTTCCTACCAAGGACATTGATACACGACCCTTAGCAAACACACCGGCAATAGTCCGGTCCTGTGTGTGCTGCACCGAGGATGTTGATTCAGCCCATCTGCGAAATGAAGCATGGTCGAGAGACAGAAGAGCTTCAAGCCTTCTATACCTGAATGTCCTTTGACTTGGGCACGGAGTACTATGACCCTCCTTGCGCGGAGAACTTGCTTGCTCATTCAGATCAGAACATGATGAGTCATTCAGCTTGCTCGATATGGAACATCTTGGAGGACTAGTTTTATCAAAATTTGTGCGAAGCGTCTTCGCCTCAAAGATGCTCGATGCGCGTGTACTTCTTCTCGCTGTACTAGAATGCCCACCCATGGATTTTGTACCTGGAAAATCTTCAGCTCCACGGACGAATCTGAATGTGGTTCTGGAATCTTTCGATTTCGCCAAATTATGCTCTTGTAGCAAGCACTCCTCTTCTATCGGTAATAGGGAATTCAATCTTCTAAAAGTGAGCCAATCATCTTGTGATGAGCACGTCTGGACCGGACTATGGTCAATCACTTCATCGGATCTACGACGTTTCCTTGACTGTCCATCTCGAGTGATCGGCGGACATACCCCAAATAACTGGTCACTTGCGAGCTGGAGATCTCTGAGCTGCATGGAGAAGCGTGCCACTGCTTTTTGATACTCTGGATCTCTGAGGGCTGTAATTGACGCTCGGGAACTATGCTTGCGCTTACCGCAAAATGAGTTTCCTCTCGACGAGGCTGGGGATCGTTCTGACACTGATGTCAGATTGATCTCTTCCATATTCCTAGGTCTCATTGTTACAGATGACAGAGAGTCGAGACTACTGATCGAGGATAGGAAGGCTGATGTCCTGTGAGACACACCTGTGGTGGAGACGGGACCTCCCGGTTGTCGTCGTAGCGCTTCTGTAATTGACATGAGTGAGGCAGAGGCACCTGTGCCAAACTTTGGCAGGTCCAAAGGTTTGGAAATCATGATGAAGATTGGTTGAATCTTATGCTTCGTGGACGGATGGAACGCACGACAGAAACGCTTGAAGGGTTTCGATGGAGTTCTGTCGCCGTGAACGCCCTGGATCGAGCGAGACTTTGGGAGTCGTCCATGCTTGGAGCGCCCTTTCAGTCTTTTTCTGATCGGCAAGCAGGTGAAATGACTTCGTGATGAATTTGGTGAGTCTTGAATGCTGGTAACAGTCATCGACCCAACAATGAGGCTTGGACTTTTTGACTTAGTTGAAGATTGGCAAATGTCCACAACATGCAAGAGGCATGTCAGGAGGATCAAAGTAGTGAGATAAGGAAGCTAGAGCTGCACTATACAAGAAGGAGAATGCGGTTATAGAGGTCAATCCGACTAGAGAAGACAATGAAAGATGGAAGCTCACCAGGACTGCTCCTGCGTGCGAGTGACGGGGTTCTGGTGGTGTTGCAATCAGCAACGGGAAGTTGATCAAAGCAGTCTTCAAAGCTGATCATACCTCAGGATATACTTTTCCTATCCATGATGAGCTGAGCTAGATCCTCTGCTTGATCCAGCGCTACTCGCAAAACTCCGACACCACAGAACTCTAGTCGTCTGGCTGAATCAGCAGTGAGGTCAAAGAATCACTCGCTGACCCAGCGACCACCAACGAGCTTCTGAGTAATCTTCACAGGCGGCAAAGGCCACCCTTGTCGACCGCTGCCATTCAGTTGCAAGGTTGGTATGACTGGTACTCGCCGCCTTTTGCCACCGTCCAGGACGTCTACGTGTGCTAGACTGCTGATCAGTGGTTTACCGTATTTGAGCAGCGGTGTTCCTGCTGCTATCTCGGCTAGCCAGTGTCCAGGCATATAGGAGAGCACCTTGATTCGCACCTTGTCAGGATCATTCGGAGATGCGGACAGGGAAGAATAGAGAAGATAACTCGGTGGATCAGATGGAGCAGAGTTCCTGATGCTGTGAGATGCAGGATGAATATAAGCAAACTCTAGGCCTCGATCAAGAGGCGCCAACGGAATATAGGGGATCCGTAGGAGATTTCCCTTCGAGACAGGCCCTTTGCCGAGTAGATCAGCCCTCATACAGATTTGATCCACGAAACCTGCTCCGAGGACTTTGTGCATTAGATCGAGCTGAGAGGCGTCTGGTGGACTCAATCTTAGAGACTCCGACAGTGAAATGTCAGTCATAGTACGTATCAGATTTGATATTTGACTTCTCAATTTCTTGATTTCGTCCATGGCCTTTGGTCGAAGGAAGTGCTGGTGGCAAAATTGCTTGTGATCTGCAGCATAGTCTGCTGCACAAACAGCCATCAGCAGTCTGCTCGCATCACTGCAAGGATCAAGCTTGGAAAATAAGCTCATGACGCGACCATAAGCTTGTCGAGTTTTGTTTCTTGTTTCGGAAGCCTGGGCGGAGTGGTCCTCGATTCCCTCTGGAAGTACTTCATCGTGCAATGCCTCGGGCCTGACAAAAGGATCCTCAGCGCTCAATCCAGCAACGAGAGCTATGATATAAGGTAAGATGCCTCCTTGGTCCCCTATGACGACCATCTTCGCGAATCTCGGATTCAGTGGAAAGAGGGACATTTGTCGGCCTAGCTCGGTGATTTTGCTTCGAGAATCGAGCGCTCCTAGGTTGACCAAAAGTCTTTCGGCTGCCATGAGTGCCTCGCGATCAGGAGCAGTTGGAAACGGGAAATTAGCGACAGTGTGAATGTTCATGCTCTTCATCTGTAACACGATACCATCGATGGGAGTAGTCAGAATTTCCGCATCCGAATAAGCAGGAAAAGAAGAGTCATAGACGGCCGAAGAGTAGAGTCTATAGACGTGACCAGGTCCGGTTCTACCGGCCCGACCTGATCGTTGCTCAGCAGATGCTTTACTAATCCAATCAATCTCAAAGCTCTGGACTCGACTCTTGAATTTCTTTGTCTTTGCTCGTCCCGAATCTACAACATAACGGATACCAGGGATGGTCAAAGAAGTCTCTGCAACGTTCGTTGCCAAGACAATTTGACGACACTGTGCGGGTGGTGGCACAAATACTTTCATCTGCTCAGTAGTTGGTAGTAGTGAATACAAAGGTAGGATCTGAATGAATTTCTGTATTTTGGATTCTTGAGGCGTCGCCTTGTCATTCTCTGTCAATTCGATATCAGATATATCAGAATCAGAAGCATCCTCATAGTCATCCACATCATTGTCATCTGGCGCTGGATCAGGGACAATGTCGATATCTTCGAGTTCTATAGCCTGGTCAGTTGCTCTGATTTGTGTTCTATTGTTTAGCGCTGCATTGTCGCCATTGAGCACACGAGTACCAAACTTTTCTCTCAACAATTTTGCGCATTGTTGTATCTCCTGCTGGCCGGTCAAGAAGACTAGGATGCCACCAGCAGGGAGCTTTTCATGAATTCTACAAACCTTCTTGAATGCCTCGTCCACATAGGTAGACATTTCCGTGCGCCTTGAGAAGTGTACTCCGACAGGGAACTGTCGAGCCTCGATTGACATGATAGGGGGAGGGATGGCGAATAACCGTCGATTCTCTGAGAAATCGGTGACTCTGAGTGTTGCAGACATAATGAACAATCTCAGTGGATTTGCAGTCTCCTTTCTTAGACGAAGTACGCGCGACAAGACACCGATCAAGATGTCCGTATTGATAGAGCGTTCATGTGCCTCATCTATGATGAGAACTGAGTATTTCGATAGAAGAAAGTCAACAGAGAGTTCTCTGAGCAAGACACCATCTGTCATGAATTTGATCTCCGTGCCTGTTTTGACGGTAGATTCATACCGGATCTGATAACCGACTTTAGATCCCTCAGAACCCAATTCTGTTGCCACACGTCTGGCCATTGAAACTGCCGCTACTCTTCGAGGTTGTGTGATACCAATGCCTTTGAAGCCCGCCTCATAGAGAAATTGTGGTAGCTGCGTGGTTTTGCCAGACCCAGTTGCACCCGAAACTATGACTGTTGAGTGTGTTTTTATTTTTTCCACCAATTCTTGTTCGTATGCATAAGCCGGTAGTTGAGAACGGGTTTCTTCGATGACAGGATCACGATCTATCAGCACTGGTCTGAGCTCTGGTGCAGTCAGGTCAGAATTGTCCACAAGTTCGGGTGATTTGGATCTCGGACGTGGGACATAGACCTCCTCGGCAATCGTGTGTTCTGGCAAGGGAGCAAGATCCGAGACCATTGATCCGGTCTGCTGCGCGGCCCATGATCGAAAAGCGTTCCTCTTCTTCTCCACTTCTAATTCATGCCCACCATCAGACTCGGACTCTTCTGCGATCTCTTCCTTGCTTTCTGTCGTAGAATCAGAGTCCTCTGAAGTCTCATTCTCTAAGAGTCCAGCTTTCTTCAGCTTTTCTTCCTCAAACTTGGCTCGCCAATTGTACTTCAGAGTCGATTTTCGAGGCCTCTTGCTGGTGGAAATCGTGTTGCCGAAACCAAAATCTGTTGCTGTGCGCTTTTCTGTTCCTTTGGTCTCTATGCCGCTTATGTTGTGCCGGATGTCGTAGATTTGCTCAACTTTCTCAGTTTCATTTGTCATTGGATGAGGCTCGCTATCGGTCTCAGAGGTATCGTTCTCTGACTCGCTCCCAGCCGTTTCACTGTATGCTGAGAGCCTCTCATGGTTGCGTTTCTTGGCTTGGTTGGTTGTGCGTTTCATGATCTTGGTCGAGGTCAAACCCTCCACTTTAGGTTGTTGGCCAAGAAGCTTGATAAGGCGGACCTTTTCATCATTTCTGATCTTTGCATCCACATATTTCTCCATGCGTTTCTGCTTCTTGGTCTTTGGGCCTTCGCCTTCAGGGAGTCTTCGTCCATGCTTGCGTGCATCCCTGATAGCTTGAGCTTTGGCCAATCCTCCAGATCTTGCTTTATCATTATAGCGAGCTTTGGGAGCCATGAGAAGACACCGTCAAGCGTCACAGGATACTCGCTCGGATCTGTTAGGAAAGGATTCGACTTGTGCAGAACTTGGGATCTTGGCTAAACAGAATTACCAAAAGCTACAAAAATGTACTCCACAATAGGAAAGAAAGAAAATTGACGACAGAGTTTGAATCGGATATCCCGAACGAGCCTCAACTCAAATCAGAGTTGTCGAAACAAGTTGTTATAGAAAAACTCCTACAAGCACGCCTCTACAAACAGGACAATAGAAGAGATCACAGTCACTTCGCAAAGTGGTCGCAAAGCGTCTGATCAGGCTGTCATGGCCAAGGAGCCTAAATCCAGCAAAAAGAGTCAGCCAACTAACAAGGACGTCATGGCACGACTCAATTTCTTGCATCAGGCTGGGATGCTTCTGCTGCAAGACGCACCAAGTCTATCACAGCGATTGATGCTCGACCTGAAACTTATCAGTCAAAAGGCACAACTCGCGATTGATCCCAGTATTAAGAGACAGATATGCAAACGATGTCATTTTCTACTTGTAGATGGCATCACTAGTACTCGGACCATGGAGAATCTCAGTCGTGACAGGAGACTTGCTTCAGATGTTATGCTTGTTGACTGTCGACAATGTAAGACTAAGAAACGATTCATATTCAATTCGATGTACGAAGTTGGTGTCACTAAACACGCCGCGAGTATACCACCTAGTTCTCTTGCGAAACTTGCGCAACCCTCAATGCTGCAAGAAGAGGGCGGTGGTTGTTCGCGCTCTCTGGGAGCAGAAAATTTGTCATAAGCACCGATGCATCAAATCCGCTCGGAGCCTGACTTGAGCCGACGCTCGCCTACATCTAAAGCAGATTTACTAAACAGGAATTGCGATAAGTTCATCCAGCTTGTTTCCACGAACAGCGCGAACGGCTGTCATGAATGATCCTCGTATGTCATACAAGCCAGCTCTGGTAACTGTACGAGCTACATTATGGCTGATCTCAAATGGGTCCTTCCGCGTCAGGTCATGCGTCACAGGCAGGTTTTTTATACCTCGATGCTCAAAATATATCGATCGGTCCACTTTTTGGACGTGGAGAGCCCACAGTCGTTGTAGTGCTCAACCAGCTGAGTCCATTTCTTGGATTCTTTGGTCTGCAACCCCCCTGGCATCCTTATAGACACAACCCACTAGTTCTCATCAGTAGTGTTCCTTCACACTTGGATTTTGATCACATCTCGATAATCGAAATCGTATGCGAAGTGCGAATAGAATGCTTCCAGCAGTTCTCCTACTGACTGACGATTTTCAGATTTTGGCAATTGTTCGATGTCCTTATAAAACCATATGTTGAATCCCTGGCACTATGCAATCAGTAAGACTACACCATTTGCAGCTCGGAAGCGATACCTCGACCTCATCATTTTGTAGAGCTCTACCTACTGCAGGCAACATCTGTAGATTTGGCAGTACTGGTGGTGAACACTTATTCTGAAAGAAGTAAATCAGCAAAAGCATGAAACCATATGATTTCAGCGTGCCAGAGAATGAATCATTGATTTTTCGAGCTCTGGCCCAAATTTTCACAAACATCATCAGAATTTTGATTCTAGGGTCCACGGCAGCGTATGTGGCTATTAGCTGTGTATTACTCAGTGCAAGTGGGTTGTCAAAGCTGATATTCAGAGAGAATGCACCTCCCAAGTAGTCCCTTTGTACTTCGATCAATGGAATTCGAGTTCTGGCCAACAATTTTACTGCATAGCCATGCGTTCGCAGGTGCTCAGCCAGAAGACTTGGCAGATCTACGCAGACATCGTGGAGCTGATCTTCCACAAGGCTATCATCACAAACCATAAGGTCCAAGTCAGCATTAGCAAGATTCATGTCTGTTGCAATGCTGCCGAAAGTCTTCAAGGACGCTGTGGGCTGTATCGACCTTAGAATGCACTCAACATCGACTTTAAGACGAATCTTCTCTTCGATCTCTTCAGGTCGTGGCCCAAAGTGTCTGACACTACTGGTGACGTACTGTGTCAAAAGAGACGTTGTGTCCACCGGTTTCACTGACGGTGCCACACAATAGCCTGCTTGAAAAAGTTTCGGTTCGATACTCCCAAGACTCAGTGATCTCAAACGGTTCTGAAGCATATGTAATTGTTGCGGACTGGCAGCGTCCAGACTGTAAGGATGATGAGGAAACTGATACAGACTGGTAGAACTGTTATATGGAGTTAAGAGCTTGTCTGAGGATTCAGGATCATGTACGTCCATATCGTAACTCGGAACATTGTTCTCTACTTTGTCTAGGCATTTAGCAGGCCATAAATTCTTGCTCACAATCGACTGTGTGCTATTTTGGACTTCCAGTCTCTCAGGTAGTCCTCGGCCTGACTGTGAGGAGTGCCTCACATCAGGGGCAGTTTTGGCAGAATTGCGGAATTCTTCGTATGACAAGGAAGAAAATGTCGAGCCTCTGCCTCGCGGTCGTGATATACTTGGTGTAACGTGCTGGCTGTGTTCAGCTTGTTTCTTGTTGCCCAAAGGATTATCGTGAGCATATTCTTGAATGCTCACAGGGGATGAAGACATTGAGGCCGATGGCCTCGCACTTGGTAGTCTTTTTTTCAAGTCTATGAAAGGAGCAACAGCAGTCAAAGTTTGCTTCTCAATGGCTGTGTAAGCTTCATTATCCTTGACTATTTGAAAGATCAGTCCTTCAGCTTTCTCATTGAAGGACACTTACACGCAATTGCCGCACTTTGAGCCAAGGAATCCTCGTGGATCTTGAAGGTTCTAGGTAGATGACCGAGAGAGATCGAAGTTGCTCGAGACATTGATGACTGCACTATGTCTATCTCATTGTGCTTCATCATTTCAGCAGAAGCACTTGCCATCATATGCCTTCAGGTACTGGATAAACCAATCTAGTTGATGAAGCTGAGGATATGTCAGAAGTAAAAAAGTACAATCAGTCGTTCTGCTAAATCATCTGATTTAGATCAGTCTGACGTTGTTGCACATTAGCTCATTGATGATCAGTTCCTAACAACAGATCACTTGCATAGTCTCAACGTTTGCATGCTCAATCTCAAACGGTCAAGAGCAGACAATTTGTATAGTTTTCTCCTCCTTGCGCAAGATACATCAAAATTGCTCCAGCGTCGTGACTCAACCAGAAAACATTGCCCAAGGTCAACACACATTAACGTCTAATGGAATGACTAAGAGATGGAATCAGTCATGTGCAGATGAATTGCTACGCAAATTTGATTCTCCTAGAGATCGACCGTGATAGCGGCAATCCTGGCCAGAACCAATGCTGATGCCACGCCTAGTTAGACCATCACTCATTCTTTGCGACATATTGCAAACCAAGATCGGTAAGTCCCGATCCTGCGACACTTCCTGTCATAAGTTGGACGGCAGTCCCTAACGCAAGATCTGTAATTTTCATAGCGCCAAAAAAGGCATATCGTGTGATCCATTCAGTTTGCTCCAACCATGCCATGGCTTGCTCATTCAGTACTTTGATTTGACTTTCGCTCGGATTCGTACGCGAATCCCAATTGGTGAAAGCCAGCTCCGTAACCATTATCATCTTTTCGGGAAACGCCGAATGTAGCGCAAGAAGATGAGTCTTCAAGGACTCCACGCTCAGTCCATAATAGTGCGTGGCGATTGTAGTAAGCTCGCAATCCGCACAAAGAGACATGAATGACAATATCCACTGATCACCTTGAGGCCCATTGGCACATGCAGGGCTGATCAAGGAAGTAATTCGTCCTGACTTCACGAGTGGCATTAAGACCGACCGATAATCTGATGCAGCCTCTATCGGACTTATACCATTCCTTTCGGGTTCGTTGTAACCCAGAATATTCGAGTTCGGCGGAGTTTCCGAAATTCGATTCAAGTCCTCTCTAAGGTGAATCATTGGAAAGAACGTCATATCTGTCTTTGTAGTTGTTGTGGTCCCCCAAGTGTAAATCCATGGCAGACAGTCGAAAAGCGTTACAAGTGTATCATCATTTTGCCAATCCCACGCCAAGCCTCTCTTGCTTCCGCCGTATGAACATCCTCCTGTTGTAGCTGATGGCTGCCCTGTAATATTACTCGACTTGGGATACTCAGGTGGTGATGAATGTGGAGCATTCATGGAAACTGTCGTGGGCAACTCTTCAGGTGCTTTTTCAGAGGAGACTCGGTCCGTTGCACTCTCTTGGTTCCTGGGAAGACCTGGGTTTTCCTTCAGGGTGACCACGGGTATGCTAGCAGTGCTGCTTCTTATAGCTGTACTCTTGTTTAGTCCGGAATATGTGCTGTCTCTTTGTTCACCATAGCTGGACAAGCAAGCTTGTCCCGGGCTACTCGACGGTAAGGCCGCGGCATTGATCAGAGGCACCGCAAGATACCAGAAACTCCACTGATGAATCATACCGATTTGACAGGTGAAAAAAATCTGGAGGACTATTTGAGTATTCAAGACGATACTGTTGAATAAGTATTTCCCCTGGAAAATAAGATATCAGGCTGTTCATCACTTAATTTCTAATTTTGGGTATTCGGGAGTTATGTTTGTTGCCAATCCGAAACACAACTCATATCTCGTAAAGATTCAATTTGAGTCCCAAGTGATTGCAGAAGAATGGGTCACCTCAAGAATTAGGCCTCATGGTGCTGTGTGTTGCCAGCATATATCCTGCTCTGCCGACATATCCTATAGCAATGCGGACACCGGGTAAGTGTCTAGCAGACGATTGACTAGTCTTGAACTGCTTTGCAATTGGTCGCTGTGCCTCGATTATAAGCTGCAACACAATGCATCAGCTTGAGCGAAGTACTTTCGACTTCACGATATGTGCTGTGTTCGAATGCTGCGCATAGCACGAAGGCAATGTTAGGCTTATCAGTGGAGAGGACTCTCATCGGATCCTTCGAGAGCTGCAACGTTTGCCCCACAACATGACTCAGTTTATAATTAGGCTGCGAAAACGATAGATAGCTTGGGCGCTCTCAACAAGGTAGCAGCCATATCAACATATATAGAGTATAAAGTGTATAACCTTAATATAGACTTGTATGGTTACCTATGTCACGTGCTGCGACCATCGCGTTCTGTGCCGCGAACAGAAGCAATGTGCCTTATTCAAATGACCCCTGGGCTCCACTGTAGCCTTCCTGTTGGTGAGTTTGACAAACTATACAGTAAAGGTTGTATTGTTGAGAGATACGCTAGGTCGTCGATGGACTGTGCCACGCCCCGCAGGGTGCTCTTGCGATCTCAACTCCTGTGAAAACAAACGTCATACATGCCCTCAATCCGAATGTCTTCGCTGTGAACCAGTCGTGACTTCGTTATCCGCGACAGATGGTATATGATATACCTGCTGAAAAGAGAGCGGGTCCTTCACTCTTGCCTTGTCGCCGTGCTGGGCAAGATGTGCCTATCATCATCGACAATGGAACAGATCAATGTCGTGCAGGCTATTCCAATGCACAAGCCCCCAACCTCGTTTTCGATAACGTCTTCTCCAAGTATCGATCACGGGCTACTAACACGACTTACCATGTAGCAGGAGACGATGTATTACTCGATCCTTTGGCACGTGCAGCTGCAAGATCGCCATATGATGGTGCTGTGATCACGAATTGGGACACGATGGAGGGTATTCTGGATTACATCTTTATAAAGCTTGGCCTAGAAGATGCAGATCGTGTCAACCCTATAGTTTTAACAGAGACACTTTGCAACGTCAAAGCGGCTCGTAGGACCATGACAGAAATGCTCTTCGAATGCTATAACACTCCATCTGTAGCATATGGAATAGATTCACTATTCTCATACTACGAGAACGATGGCAGGAACGGCGTTGTTGTCAGTTCTGGTCACCTAGCGACGACAGTCATCCCAGTTGTCAACGGTTCTGCTCAAATTGCCAATTCCAAGCGTCTCAGTCTTGGAGGCACATCTATACCAGATTATATGTTGCGCCTTGCACAACTGAAATATCCTTCCTTCCCAACAAAAGTCTCCTCGACTCAAGCACAGCTTATTGCACGAGAACACTGCTATACCTCGCCAAATTACAATGAAGAGCTGAAAGACATTCTCACCACAAACCTTAAGACTACTGATCGGGCTGTCCAATTCCCTTTTGTAGACACAACCGAACCAGAAAAGACAGCCGAGGAACTTGCCATTATCGCTCAACGTAAATTCGAGTCTGGTGTGCGGCTTCGTGAGGCTGCAGCCGCCAAGAGACTCGAAAAATTGATACAACAAGAGCAAGACTTGGAGTATTATCTCGAGTTAAAATCTTTTGTGAAGAGTGAAAGCAAGAAGGACTTCGCCCACCGCCTGCAGCAGGACAGCATCGAGACCGAAGCAATTCTTGATAACAGGATAAAATCGCTTGAGGCATCCATCAAGAAAGCTCGCAATAAAGACCTTGGCATTGTAGAGGAAGAAGTAAAGCAGATACCAGACTTCTCACTTATCGACATACCGGATTCGGATCTTACGGAAGTCCAATTGAAACAGAAAAGAACGCAGAAACTAATGAAATATGGCTACGATGCAAGAATCAGAGCCAAAACGGAGAAAGAAGCACAGAAGCGGCAAGCTGAGGAGTTGTTGAGGCTGGATATCGAAAAGAGGCAGCGAGAACCACATATATGGATACAGGAGAAAAGGTTGGCTCGCCAACAAGTTTTGGACAAGATAAAAGAGAGACAAAAGCTGAAAGCTGAGCTCAATGATCGTAAAAGTCTCGCTTCTCAGATGAGAATGAAGCAAATTGCTGGGTTGGCTAGTACCACTGACGGGAAACGGAAAAGAAAGAACGACGATGACAATTTTGGTATGAACGATGACGATTGGCATGTCTATCGTGATGTTGGGAACGACTCTGAATCTGAAGGCGAAGAGGAGGACACCAACCAATTGAGAGTCCTCGAGACAGAACTTCTGCAACACGATCCGGAATTCTCTGAGAACGACACTATCGACGCCAAAGCCGATCCATCGAAAAGCTTACTTCATGTTTTCTATAATGGTCCCTATGATCCCGAAGCAAAGCACGAGATGGCCATGGACTACCAGCTTCACTTCAATGTGGAACGTATCAGAGCTCCAGAAATCATTTACTGTCCAAGTCTAGTTGGCATGGATCAGTGCGGTCTAGTAGAAATGGTGAAGGACATCATGTCTCGGATCCAGCCAGATCAGCGCTCTACAATCGTAAAAGACTTTTTCACAACTGGTGGTAATACTCTGCTATCTGGCTTCAACACTCGGCTGAGGACGGATCTCGTTAGCATTTTACCTGCTGGCCAGACTCTGAAAGTTAGAACCGCCAAGGATGCACGACTGGACGCCTGGCGTGGGGCGGCAAAGTGGGCGACTCATGATCCTAAATACAAGAACGTTAGAGTGTCGCGTGCCGAGTATGAAGAGATGGGTGGAGATTACATGAAGGAGCACGGTTTGGGAAACCTAAATATCTGACCAGATATACTCTCAGATTTTCTTATACATGGTGCCCTTCTGCTCTTCACTAGTCAATAGATTTACAACGATTCGTCCTTCTCGCGTTGCTCGATCTATGAAATGCCTTGATAGCTCGCTTCATCGGCTACGGTACAGCATGAGAATGCAGTGCCTTGTTTGCCACGACTCGGCTCCACATCCTTGGGTTCTAAATCTATCACCATAAATTGCGAAGAATTGTTGTAAATCTGGTGCAGAACAACGGGTAATTTCTCCAAGATATAATTCCTGGTGCCAAGTCTGCCACTCTCAGTCTTTCTGGAATGGTCTTGCATAATGACAAATGGGCTCGGAAGGCCAAGCGCGCAAACGAGAGGAGAAAAGGTATCACATCAGGCAGAGGTCTTGGTCGGGGACCAAGTGGGAAGCCCTTGGAACAATTGAGCATGCAGCGTGAGATAGCTGGAGAAACCGGAAATGTTTTGGGATCAGCTGGAGAGCTCTCCGACGATGATGAAGACTCCACCGATTCATTTGAGTTTGATTCGGAAGATGAGGGTAAAACCGAAGCTGAAAGAGCTGTCAGGTCTGCACTGCGTGGAAAGTCTGCCGAGGACGATGTATCGGTCCTCAGCCAGTTGAAAATCGAGAAGAAGAGCACTGGATCGAACCAATCGGAGGCGAAGGATCTGGCGTCACTGCCATTGCCAGAAGCCAAGGTGGACAGAAGGTTTGCAAGGAGAAAATTAGTGGACAACTCGTCACGATATGAAGAGCCAATTTTGGATCCCTATTTGGTCGTTGAAGGTATGCTTGCTCTTGCTCGACAAAGAGACTCCGTGCTTTAGTATGTATTGATCGTGATAGATCCAGAACCTGAACAAGACTACAAAAGTCTGACTGCTAGGCACTTTTCCAATCCTCGTGAGGAAGAATTGATTCCTGACGAGCGAAACCCGAGCAAAGCGCCTCAACCTATGGCAGACACAGCTCATTTCGATCAATTGAGACAGATGCAGCAGAAGGAAGAATATGCAAGAGACATGAAGTTTCGATTCGGTCAACGGCGGGCGCCAAAGATGGACATGGTGTCAACAGCAGCACATGGTCACGAGGAGAATGAGTTCTTTGACGACATTGATAATCTGGTACCTGGATCAGCAGATCTTGATGTATCTACAGATGCCACTGCAGGACATCGAACAGAGAGCGCTCACTTGCACACTGACCAAGAAACTGGACAACTTGAGCAATTCCTGGACGATCTGCTGAAAATCTGAACGTGAACGTCCCTCTGGCATCACAAGGTGAAGAAGGAACAAGTGGCGTTCTGCCAAGGACCAAAGTGTCGATGGAAGTGGCCGTGCACTAAAGAGAGGCTCTGAAGCGTCTGAAGGGAACCTCGCACGGACATCAACTTTTCCACTCAGACCTGCTGACAAGAGCCATAGAAGACAATGCGTCATGGACCGATTTGGATTAATCTTTCTGAAACACCCATCTCCATTGACAAGAGATCAAAGCTCAGGGGAGTATAAGAAGTTGAGCATAAACAAGAGCTTGGAACCCCCCAAAGCCAAATTTTCCAGCATGGTTCACGAAACCTGTGTTCTAGCCCCAGAAGCTATCACTCGACAATCCAGGACATCTTCTTCTGTTCCTGCAATCAAGATAGAAGACAGTGATCTGGAAACATGTCAAAGTCGGTCATGTTCCCCTCGAACGGCACCTCGAACGGCAAAAGTGTTCCCTGAACCAACGACCATGGCAGACTTTTCTGTGGCCCTTGCTTCACCTGGCTTTTCGAAGCAAGTCATGAACGATTACAAGATGCGAGAAAACCTTTTTCGATCCCTAACGTTGAAGGAAGAGCAACAAGATATCATACAAAGACGCCTGAATGCGAGACAACATTCAGGTCCAAGCAAAACGAGACGACAACCAGCCAGATTGATTGTCAACCCAGGTGAACATCATCGGTCTCCACAAACTGCACCCCTGTTCGGATCCTTCCAGCAGCACGCAGGTTTTCAGCACAGAAACCATCGACGCTTAGTCTATCGTTGCGAGAGACCTATGCCAGCTCTGGTGCCGAAATTTGCCAAGGATGTGCGAGTGGCAGACGCTGCAAATCGAGCATACGAGAACCATTCAGGGGAATTGTCGCCACCAGACTCTGCCTTGAAACTTCCACCGCTTGTGCAGCCTGCAAACAGCCAGGCAACCACACAACTTCCTCCATTAAATTCCCATGCTCATGAGGGGCTTGACGCCTTGTCCAAAGCCGTAAAGCTCAGGGCAATGAAGGACGAATACTTGAGGGCTTGCGCTCAGTCATTTGACTGCCTTTACGGGCTGGCGTAATGCCATGGAAGATCTGATGTTGATGGCTGGAGGAGTCATTTGTCCTTAATACTGTAATTTCAATGCGAGAAGTCTGCAGGTCATCACAATTCCGTACGTGGCAAGAGCATAGCGAAAGTCCTTTACGTGGTGCCACCTTTTATATAATCAATGATAATACTCAGAGATATTCAGTCTTTTTGGCCTTTCTTGAGGTGTCGGAGAGTCTGATACTTTCCTCATCCTTATCCAAGAAGTAGGCATCGATGAAGCTTAGCAACTGATCCTTGTCTATTTCCATGTGCCCTCCCTCGACAACCAGAGATATCAGGCGATCTTTGTCTGCTAATATATTAAGTCCCAGATCCTTCCAATAAGTAGTATGTTGAATTTGTGTGATGTTGCCATCAGCGTCAACTTCCTGGAACAGAGACGATTGCTTCGGAATCACAGTCAAGTCGTCCTTAAACATGATCATGACAAAGTTATGTAAGCTCTGCAAGTTTGCAGCATATGCCGCGTTCTTGACTGATCGCTCATTGTTGACATCAGCGAGAAAGATTGAGCCCTTGAGATATGCATCAAGATCGAAACCTTTGTAGTATTGTGCTGGTATGAACTTGTTCTGTACAAATGAAGAGAAAGCATTATTTCGCACAAAAAACCTTGTGGTGGAGCATAGCGTGGAGGCCTCTGATTGACAAGGCACTTCCAAGATTCCACTATGTTGAGAGCCCCAAGTCATCAGGTTCTTCATTGGAGGATCGTTGCAGCGCTCAACATATGCACGCAGAAATTGCCCGCCCTGTGAGAAACCAATGGCATTAAAGCCGTCCTTGAGCTGAAAATTGGATTTGAGTTCTTCACAGACGGTCGAGAGTTGCACATTGATGTTTCCAACGAACGATGAATCACGACCGCCAGTCGATATCGCAAAGGACGGTGAGCCCGTGTGATTCGTCAGGAGATTGAGGAAGTCTGTTATGCCTTCAGAATCGGCAGTGTCACCAAGGCCATGCCATACGACTGTCGGAAGCGTAGTAGCCGTTATCGAGGCAAGGATTCCAAGGAAAAGGAAACTGAACCAGCTCAATTTGCACATGACGCCGAGTAGATTGTGTGGTTGAGGCATTGTAAGCAGGCTATGATGAAGTAGGAACGCAAGAGGGGACGTCGATCTCCAGATTCGTTCATTGCAGGTGGGGCCGAAACGCGTCTTGACTTGTTATATCTCCCTTAGCACTTTCTTATTCTTTCTGTAAGACAGCTCGCGAGCGTCTCGATACTCGATATGTATGGTTAGCGTGATCGATGCGCTCTGATCAGAGTCGTGATGCTGAGCAATTGAATCTTGAACAATTTGGTCTACCTCATTCTGCAACACTTTTCGACACCATGAACGAGCTGGTACAACCTTGGCGAGATACATACAGGGGCTATGAGAAGTGCTTCGTCGTCACAGACAGCCTCGAGGTGCCCGGGCTCGACTCAGAAGTACAGATGCTTTCTGTCGATGCTCTAACGCTGCCATCGAGCTCGTATACAATGTCAGGAATGAGCATGAAAATGTCAGACACGATTTTTGTGTCCGACCACGAACCATGGAATATGCACAATAGCTCTGGACTTGAGGTAGTACCCATTCTCGACATTCATTCATCCGATCGAGAAGGTTTGGAGAAAACTTGGTGCGAAAACTTTGACAAAAGAATCATCTCAAACACACACTATTCAGAATGTATGGCTTCACCTGAAATGGCTGGACTCTTACAGCCAAGCAATAGTATTATGAAAATTGCGCCTGAAGACGGAGAATCGCTGACGAAACGATGTATTATGGCATTGTTGAACGGCAAACAGTCTGCACTCTTTTTATGGCACGAGGATATCTATAGATTCAAGTTAAGAACTCTGTCGCACGAAAGCATATATCCGGAAATGCCGAAAGATGTCCTGAGCTCGTTCCTGGGTGTCTTGATGGAATTTGGGACTAGATTTAGGCGTTTGCAAGTTTCGATTGAGTATCTGCAGCACGAAAGATTGCGAGGTGTTGGCCTTTTCACAAGGTTACATGTCTTCCTTCGCGAGTACCTCGATCTCATTCATGATGACATTAGTCTGCGCTTGCAAGAACTTCCTTCTACCGCTCCAGTCTCAATACTGAACGCCATACAAGAACAGCAGTCATCGCTGAACTGGTTATGCACAATACTAATGCTAGAAGACCGTGACGATATCATGGCTGCACTTTCAGAATTACGACCGATCCATCTATTGAAAAAAGTACACTATGGTGTTTTCCGACAAATCACTGCAAATTCTGCACTGGCGATGATGTCTCGGGAGCTTTATACACAACTATCGAGGTCTCTGATCTGTGAAATAGCTGAGAAGACTGGACTAGGTTCGCAGGATAGCGAAAGTTCCACCACTCATTCATTGCTAGCTCAAATACGATCAGAATACCGAGGCTTGTCAGCTGTGGACAAACCTCGTGACACAAACCTTCTGATATCTCCAGACCAACTCACTACGATTGACGCAATCGATTGTGACGTTCGATTTCTGCGCGAATACCCAAACCCTTCTACAGATAAGGCGCTAAAGCACATGAAATCCCTTGGACTTCAACTTACCCTGCTCGACACTCGTCTGAATGATATACAAGCGCAACTGAACATCTGGGAGACTGAGCTCGAGTCTCTCGTGACAGATCAAGTAGATGGACCGCACGAATCAATCTTGACGCAGGGCACGGCAACCGATATACAGGCTTTCGACGAGGAGCAGCTTGTAAAGGTCACTGATATCAATAAAAAAGCTGCTATCTCTGATGATCTTCATAAGTCCCTTGCTCTGATTGTAGCACCCTCGTCGCCTGATTGCGCAACAGAGGACCTACGGCATCGATTGCAGAGACACGCCACTGAATCGCCCGGGCTGAGCTATCGCAAAGTCATGCGTACTTGTCTGGAAAGACCACTGCATGTACAACAGACGCTCACGCGTAGGCAAGTTTTACATGTGTTGCTACATCAAATGCGTCTCAAAGAGCACTTGCAATTGATTCGGCAGGTATATTTTCTGGAGAATCGTGCCTTCAGTGATCGACTCCGGACTGCGATTTTCATAGACACGAAGAGCATCATTGGGCTACATGGCCAAGGAAGTCATTCGAAAGCAGTACGCTGGCCTCCATCAGCTGCTAAAGTGTCCATTGCGACACGATCTCTATTCGCTGAAACGATTGATCGAAAATACCTGATCACAGATGCTGCTACTTCAGCCGCAGAGGATTATCTTGGAGGACTTGGAATACTGGCGAACCTGGATGAAGAACATCAAGAAATCCCGAGACATTCACTAGACGCTCTCTCTTTCCTCAAGTTCATGTATCGAGCACCAGAACCGTTGGCTCAAATCATCAGCGCAAAATCTATACAAGGATATTCGCAAATAAATCAATTTCTATTGATCCTTTTGCGCATGTCGGCCATTGTAGATGTGTTCACCATGCGCTCAAGACACTTCAACACGTTGGCTGATTCAGGCACGACGAATCGGTTCCGCATGGAGGCTTCGAACTTCATCAAGTCCTTTACTTTGCACATATACGAGATAGTCATTGCCAAACAATGTCGCATTTTTGACAATGTCTTGAACAAAGACGGCGTGACGGTTGGGGAGATACAGATTGCGCATCAACAAATGCTGGATACGATCAGTCACTCGTGTCTAATCTCCCCGAAATTGAGCCAGATTGGTGACATTCTCAGACTGGTACTACAATCCATCATTGAGTTTTCAACGTTGATTTCTTTGCCATTGCCGGACGAAGATGGAATCAAGAAACATTATCAAGTCTTTGACGAGAACGTCAGGAAATTGATTGCAGTCTTGAGTGGTGCAGAGGACGGCAAGAACGATTCTTTTGCAGAGGGCATCACGGCACGTTTCCTCATGAACTCTTATTGGTCCACAGGAACATGACTTGCTCAATCTTCCTTGTTTTTCCGGGAGCTTCGCTCAGCTCGCGAATTCTTTGCCTACGCGTTTCGCTATGGCTCGATAGTCGCGCCTCATGGAGTATCGTGAGTACTGACCGACCATGAGGGTGATGACGAAGAGCAGAGTATAGATGCTGGTCACAACAATGCCAACCACTGAAGTAGATCGATCTCGGCCCAACAATTGTCTTCCGGGGAAGCGAGCAGGCTGATTGATGCCCTTGATGCCAACTAAGTAGGCTTGGACTGGGATCGTCACCAAGGTCGTCTTTGTCTGGTTGGAGGTGGAAGTGACGAGTAGTTTTATACTTGGCTGTAGAGCGCTCAAGAGACCTGACCCATCGGGATTCGACATGGCGAGAGCGACATCTAGTTGACCGACAAATTGAAACACTTCAATCTGCTTGCCAGACTTGACACTTGCCACTGCTGTCTGAATGCTTCCAGTGGTCGATGTCACGGGAACTGCTGCTTGACGAACTTGAAGTGCCCCCTGAGACTCGATCGAGGAGGGAGGCGATTGCCGCAGGCCTGCCTGTTGCAGGGATGCCTGAATCGGATCTCCCGAAAATCTCTCTCCCGGTAGAATGGCAGGGACGAATGGCTGTTGTTGAAACGTCGAAGAGGTGGGAGAGTTGAGGGCACTCGCAATGATGGCCTTTCTTCCTTCTCGTGGACTGGCCACTGTGGCAAGCGACCCTGGCGTCACTGTACTGATGGGACTTGTCGGTAGATTGGCCTTGTTGGGCCCACTCCCTGCTGAACTCTGTGTCGTGCTTTGCGATGCTTGACTGGATCGAGCAGGAGAGCCTCCGGATTTGACTGATGGCACCAAGATTGGTGGACCCGGCGTCGGAAGATCAAAATCTGCATCGCCTGGTTTGTCAGTAATGCCACTCTTCAGATTGCTGTTTGCTGTTGTGCTCGGCGCTTTTGATATCTTTGGGGTTGGCTGATCAACTGCTTGCCTCTTTGCCACCTCCGTCACAATCCAACTTGCAGTCTCGACCCCTCGTTTCCTGCTACCACTTGACAGATTGACTGCGTTGTCTGTGAAAATGACAATGTTGCCAGCCTTGCCAAAGTCGACATTGATTTGTATGGAGGAATCGATGGGCAGAGCTGTCGCACCGAGTCCATAGAGTCGAATGTCACCAGCAAAGAATCCAGTGACATTCTCGAGTCTGGCGACGTTATAGCAAGCCATCATGGCCGTCGGATTCGTCGCCGAGTCGTACAGGATGCTGCTTGCGGCTAGAGAACAGGCGGCCTCGACTTGTACGTTCCAGGGCGCGTCGAAAGCTGCAGAGAGGTTACGAGCAAGTGACAAGATGGGAGTCGTTACTTGACTACCCACATGACTGATGAATAGCAGGATCGTCAGACTGACCATTCCGCGCGCCGCAAAGACTTTGATTTTGTCCGTCACAAAACCACCTTCAGCCTCTATGTAGAGATGAAATTGTCAGTTGGGGGATTGAAGCCAGTCGCAGATCCCAGGTTGGAGTACAGCAGGTCGAATCAATGACTTTGTCCCCAAAGGAAAGAGAAGAATCGCGAATTGACTAGTGCAACATGCGATACGAGATGTGACAATCCGACCCACACATCTTTCTGACCTCTTGTGTTTCGTGCAAATGTTTCAATCTTCTTCTCCCTCCTCCTCCTCAGTCGGTTAATCGGCTCGGCAAAGGGATTTTGAGGATGTTTTGTAGGCGCGTGCTCGGATCATGTAGCAGCGACCGAGCTGGCCGACTTTGTTGTCACGAATGAGCACCGTGCAAAAGAGGCCTGAGCACAAGAGGAACATCAGCAGGAGATGATATGCTTGCGTAGTTTGGTGGTTGAGTGGCTGTTTTGCCTCTTCTCCACAGTTTTGTTGTGCCACAAAGTAGAAATGGTATCAGTGGGGATATGAATGTATTCTATACAATGAATAGAACGACAAGAAGGACAAGAGAGACAACGGGGACTAGACAGACTTGGGGTCTAATGTATGTAGAGTCTACTTTCGCTTCGTTGAAGTGGAATTCTTTGGCAGCTCTTTCGTGAAGGGGAGGAACTCCTTGCCTCCCATATAAGGTCGTAGGACTTCTGGCACAATCACTCCATCTGGAGTCTGGTAATTCTCTAGTATGCAGCACAGTGCTCTTTCCGTTGCACAGAGAGTCGAATTCAGGCAGTGAACGTACTTCTTCTCCCTCTCGCCCAATTTCTTAATGCCGTAGCGAATTTCAAGTCTTCTTGATTGGTAGTCTGTACAGTTTGAACATGACACCAGTTCCTTATACTCCCCTTGGAAGGGGAACCAAGCCTCGAGGTCGTATTTCTTGGCTGCAGCATTGTTTAGTGCTCCAGAGACAATTGCCACGATTCTGTATGGCAATTTCAGGGACTTGTAAAAGTCCTCGCTCGCACCAATCATTGAATCAAACATCTCCCAACTTGCATCAGGTGCCGTAAGTACAAATTGTTCAATCTTCTCAAAAGTATGTACGCGGAAGATTCCCCATGCGTCCTTTCCGTGGGATCCAGCCTCACGTCTGTAACAAGAAGAAAATCCAGCATATTTGACTGGCAGATCAGAAGGGTTGTCGAACCATTCGTCCGAGTGAAATGCTGAGATTGGTTGTTCCGATGTTGCAATCAAGTATTTCTCGTCATTGCCGTCAATGACTTTATACAACTCTTCATCAAATTGCTCAAGCTGAGCAGTCTTGGCCATGACGTCCTTATTCATGAGTTGTGGAGTTTGCAGGGGAATGTAGCCTCGATCAGCAAGGAAATTCAGACCGTAATTGATCAGTGCTTGGTTGAAGAACACTCCATATTGGCGCAGGAAATATCCACGATGTCCCACGACCTTGACGCCCCTCTCTGGATCATAGCCATCGATCCTCGTCAATACCTCGTGATGTGACAGACAATCCTTCTTCTCCGTGGTAATATTTATGGATTTCTCCACTGACTCTTCTCCGGACTTGACCGTGACGCTGACACAGCCTTCTGGGGCCCAGGTTGTGATCAATTCATTATTGTCCTCGTTCATCGACACCGGTACACTCTTGTGAACTATGTTTCCAATCGTAATGGCCTTTGACTTCATGGTTTTCTCCTTGCTACTCTCACTTGCGACAAGTTCTATCTTTGCCTTCTCGAGACTGGCTTTCTCTGCCAGGAGATCAGAAGCATTCTCTTTAGCTTTCAGCTTCTTCGTGATTTCCTTTTGCACAGCATTGATCTGCTTGTTCGAATTATCCAAGGCGAAACGCGCAGCGACCCAGTCCTTGTACAGTGCTATGCAAATAAGCCAAGGACAAATCGGGTAACAGATCCTGCTCTCCTACCAATGACCTCGTCAACAGCTTCTACTGGGGCTCCTCGACGACGTTGTGATTCACGTATGAGCTCGGGCTCTGCATCGAATCAGAATTGCACATTGATGGGTGTCTCTCTGCTTGTTTACCTCCGCCCTTTTCTTCTATGAAAGAGGCGATATCCAACATACTGTCTCAAATGGAAACACACCTGGTTACTTTCGTCTCGCTCTTCACAAGCGTGAGGGACACCTTTGAGACTGAACCTGATCTATCGACCCACTCACAACGAAATTTCAGGCCTTGGCCCGTGCTCGTATTTCTCGCTCATTGTTTCAATGGAGCCCCAACTAGGATGAGCTACTAGAGCAAAGACATCTCCAAGCACTTCAAAGGGGTCGCTTGCCTGCTCTTCTGTCTCAGAAGGCAGCATTTTGAGCATCTTCCAAGGTTCGAAAGACAGACCCGACATGGCTGGTGGTCATTCACGTCCCGGTGAATTTCACTTCCACCGTATGTGCTACCTCGAGTTTCTGCCGGAAGGTCTAATCGGTGTGCAGCCGCAAGCAGATTTCATCGGTACACAGCGACACTTCTTGGCGCTTCCATGTGGTTCTGGATGCTCTACAGGGCGAAGCAGGATGGACCGGTCTTGCTCGGATGGAGGTAAGGCTGTGAACAATTGAAGCACAAAAGAAGAGAAAGGTCTAACCTCGTGCAGGCATCCATGGGAGGGCCATGGACACGGAGACAACCACGAAGGCAAGCAAGATCATTAGACCTACATTCTGTCTTTTGCATTGTAAATATCGAATGGAAGCACATTAGATTCTCTGGGAGTGTGAAACTGGTGCCAACTGTTTTGCCTCCGTACTGAACCTGCACTTCTACTGCACAGTGGTTGCCAATCCGTGTATGTCTCTCACAAGCAATCTCCTTACTCTGCTTGACTCTGATTTCATGTTTATTATGATATTCTGCTGTGCTATTTTGGCCCTTTTCTCACCACAGGCGGAGACATCGTTGCCCACGTGCATCTTATCTACTTCTCCTTGTGGGGAGGTGAAACTGGCAAGCGCAAGAACAGTTTTGCGTCATTGACTCCACGTCGAAGATGTATTTCTTAGAACAATAGACTTTCTTCCATGGTATATAGCGAAGCCATGGCGCCAGCTCATAATTTGCCAGGTCCCGTGCTGTGAGTTTGTTTGACCTCACGACCCGCTTTTAAGGTACGACTATAGCGTGATGCAAAAGATCTTCAAATCGAAAAGCAAAACATTTCCGAATCTCAGCGATGGCTTCGATCGCAGGTATATCGCCAAGGCTGAGGAGTTCCTGAATGTCGGCTTATCGAATGATATTGTTCTAGCCTCTTACGATCAGGTTCAGTCCTTGTTGGCCGTAGCTACTGCGAATTCGATACATGTCTACGGTCAGAACGGAGTAGAGGTGGTCTATAGACTTGCTGCTGGCAGGGAAGTCGTACATCTTCTTCTTCATAAATCACATTTGGTGGCAATAGATGCGAAGAATACACTGTATACTTGGTCGCTTGATGGTACAGAAATGTCTCCTGTGGCTGTCCAAGCACTAAGGGGTGTTGTAACCACAATCTACGCAGAACGAAGCACCGATTGGTTATTCCTCGGAATGAAGGACGGTACTGTCGATGTCTGGGATCTTGAAGGCGAGCAGATCGTTCAGAGCTTCAAGATCAAGAATCAATATTTTGCGAGACAGGAGGAGTGGCGCTTGATGGAGGTAATGGTTCACAAAACACTTTGTACTGCCCGCTGAACTATACAGGAATGGTATTCTGTTCCTCGATACCATACTTCGCCCATCATTGGAATTGAGATCCATCCTCTGGATCTTGGAATGATGCTCATGACATATCCAGACGGCGCATGCCTCTATTCACTAAAGGATGGCACGACGAAAAAGTATTATGAATGCATCCTGCCTCCCGACGGATCTACCAGCCCCCGAAAGCCAATTCTTACATGTGCGACCTTCTCCCCTGATGGAACGTTCGTGGTCATTGGATGTGCTGATGGCACGATGGCTTTCTTCGATGCCAAAGAAGGGGAATCGCCAGTTCAAGTCCGAAATCTGAGCGAGACGGATATCAACATGCCCCGGAGACAGTACGCAAAGAATAGTACAGAGCTGCAGTTTGATCCAGTCGTGGGCTTGAAGTGGTGTTGCAGGGCTGTACCGGAGGACAGCTTCCTGCTCGTAGCTGGAGGTGCATCCAATGGACTCCGCGGAGTGTCGATCCTAGACTACGGAAAGGCTCCCACAAAAGTACAAGATTATTCCGAGTTCTTTGCAACACCTCAGCGGCAGAAAATCCTGCCCATTGATCCAAGGGAACATGTTCTGAGCATGGTTGCCCTTGGCATGAAGTCGCCTTATCATGGTGTACACGATCCCCGCTCAGTCTTACTTGTCACAGGAACCGGCACGAGTGTCATCCTCGATCTGCCGAATGGTGAGCCCGCTTCAGCGTCTACGCTACCTGTATCTCTGAGTCTTTCCATTCCCCCAATCACAGCCTTCACTTTCTTGGAGTTGAGCCGGCACCTGCAAACACAACTCGAAGGTGTGGCAAAGCGTCAAGGCATGAATTCATCACCACTTCTCATTGGTGGTGCACTGAAATCAGTGTCTACAAGTGCAGAGATGCAATTATTCTGTTCGATACATGGTGGAACACTTCTGCGATGCTACCAATTTGCCAATGGTCAGCCAAGGGGTCCACCATTATTTGAGCTCGATACTCTGCCTACACTGCCGAACACTATCGTTGAGCAAGTAGCTCTTTCTGCCACGTCTGGTGAGATGGCATTGGCATCGGAATCCGGCACACTGATCATCTACCGTCTGAATAATGGTTCTAGTGCTGAGTCGGATTTATCGCAGGCTATGATAGACCTGTCTATGGTGGAGCCCATGCCTTCGCCTATTCCTGAGGCGAACCATATGCTTTATAAATTCGACACTACAACAAATGTACTCGGCTATAGCCCTTTATGTATCATACCTGCGAAACATGGGCAGATCTCAGCCCTTTGTGTCTCGGATATTGGCTTCGTAGCAGTTGGATACGATTCTGGATATCTTCTGCTCATTGACCTCAGAGGACCGGCAATCTTCTATGCTGCTCACTGCTCGAAGCTAGACAACAAGAGGAGAGAATCGATGTTCAAGAAATCCGATTCGCCAAAGATACCTCAGCTCACATCGGCGGAACACGTCACAGCTGCTAATATTATGTCACTAGCACTTGAAGGGCGCAACTCATTGGTGGTCTTGCTGGGTACTAGTGCTGGCCGTTGCATATCTCTCGAGTTATTGAAGGAGACACAAGGCACATATACCGCACTTCTAAGTACTGTCACGAATTCCGTAGGGCCCTCTACCATTCGTGAAATCGTGGGTTGCAACATCTTCGGCGAGGATAGCCGCGCAACGGGTAGGCACCTGTCTGCTTTGCATACGGACTCAGAAGAGCCTGACTGCATTGTTGTAATTTCGGATCAGCGCGTGACAACTTTCAATGGTCTACATACAAAAATTGCACATGGCGAATTCCGAGGCAAAGGTGCCCTTGGTGGACAGCTGGTTTCACTACCTCAAGCCCCAGAAACGCTAGTTCTCGTGGTAGCACTGAAATCCGGAGGCCTTGAATACTTCTCGATCCCCGAACTCCAATTTCTTGGATCTGGGCCTCTCACCCCCAATGGTACGGACCATGAGGTTCAGATCTTACGCAGTGGGTATATTCTCACTCGCAACGGCAAACGTGGAATCAGCTCCAGAAATTGTTTCGCATCCAACAACGAGGGCAAGCAAGCACCAAACTTGTTGTTTGACGCTCTGAAACAACCCTCTATACTGCGACCTACAATTTCAAATTGGTCATGGATGACAGGCACGCAGTACATCAAGAGTGCTGACCTTGACTTGATCATCACTGGAGGAGTTCGTCCGCTATCCAAGAGGGCGATGGAACGGCTGGCAGCATCTCAGCGACAAGAAGCACTTCTCGAGCGCGAGGCGGCTCCTAGTTCAGCAGCGGACAAGGCCAGGCTCGAGAGTGCAAGGAATGTTGGCGGCACCAGTCGTCGAACTGGCCGTAATGCATTTGGTGATATGCAGCAAAGTGGTCAAGAAAGAGGGGAGCGTGTGAGTCAAGTAAATGACGTCTTTGAGAACATCACCAAGGCTTCTGGAGAATGGTTATCCGAGATCGACAAGATGACTGCTTCCGCTAAGAAGAGTGCCGGCAAAGCAGCATTAAAGAACTTTCTCGGATTTTGAATTTCTGAGGAGCCGATATTCTACACGTGAAGGGAACGCGTGAATCTCCTTCAAAACGCGCTCGCGCTCGCATTCTGCTGTTTTGAGTTTTGTTGGGCGCGCATACGACGCAGCCCCTATCTCAGAAAGGTCCGTCTCCTACAGCATCAATTCCTGCAACGTGCTCAAGTACTATTGAGAGTCGCGCAGGTAATCCTGTAATGTTCAGATGCCTTCTACAGAAATCGACTCAGTGGGCATGCTCGTCCTTTTGGGCCATGTTTTGACTTCATCTGCAGGGCTCATGCACGATCTCTGATCTGCAGATGAGGCTTGCATTTAGGGGCGCGTCTCTTCCCTGCAGATTCTGGAGCGACTGCATACGCTCGTCCGCTTCATGAACATACGAGCAAGCGTTCCTCGTCCTGACCAAGAGTTGGATTTCTTACAGGATTTCGATACCTCTCGGTCGGGCCTCTTCAATCCTGTTCCCCGCTGCACGATGGACTTTTCTGTTCTGGGAGAGAAGCGCAAATATCGAGATCAGCAGAAGCAACAACAAGAGCAATTACTGACACCTCATCCCTCTTCAAGCACACAGCAGGCACCGTCCTCTCCGATCTCTCACAATCATCGAATCCTCCCGAGTTTCCAGTATGCCCGACCAAACATTCACGGCGATTGGTATCTCATCGGAAGAAGCTCCAAAGACAACGATCTCGCTCTTCCCTCGAACAACAGGTTGATTTCGAGAGTCCATGCGAAATTGCGCTACATTGCACATGAGCATGCTTTCGAACTGAAGTGCCTGGGACACAATGGCATCTCTCTGCACATATCTGATCAGACGATGTTTGTGAGAAGGAAGACGGGCATCATGGTTCAGATACATGAGCATTGCGATCTTGGGCTCGATGTTGCTGGGAGCTATGTCGAGATAGAGATTCCCGAAGAACTCGAGGAGTCTCCATCCTCGCATAGTATGCCAATCCCATCCTCTCCAGTCCTGCGAGTAGCATCTCCGAGCCATGTGTTTGACGAGGGCGACGCAAGCGATAATCTCTCAATTACAGGCCTTCAGCCATTATCACCTCTACCATCGTCCACTGGCATGGTGACACCGAGTGCCACACCTAGTCAGAAGAGGATGCGGCTCGATTTGCATGATGATCCTGACGCCCTTCGAGAGGTGTCTCCAGCGTCCGCTGCTGACGAGTTACCACTCAATACCTTGAATCAAGCTCTGCGTCCTCGACTCTTAAACTTCAACGGCATCAAGTGTGATGCTTCTGAAGTCATGGAAAAAGTGAAAGCATTTCTTGGCAAGGAAAACATTCCTCCAGAGCATCAGCGAGCAGAAAACCCCATGCCGATGACAACAACAGAAGCTGTATCACAGGAGAGTAAGGCTGATACCGAATGCAAGGAGCAGTCTCAGGCAGCATCTTCCGAGCTCTCGACTGTGCAACGACCATCAGATGATTCAGGCAGCACTTTCATGGAAACCCCCGTCACATCTGAGAATGTGCAGACTGACATCCCATCGCAACCTTGCCTGTCACCCAGGACACAGGCAATTGAGACAGAAAAGGTTGAGCTTGAGGCAGCCAGTCTTGAAGGAAATGTTGCGACAACTGTACTGTCGGAGGTGCAGCCAGCGGTCGTTTCAGAGAATGCTCTTGAGCCCGAATCTGATGCTGCTCCATCAGTGGAAACTGACCCTGTGGCTCGTAGTGAAGAGCAGGACGATGTGCCAGAGTACGACCCGGAATTTGTCGATATGATCCTCACGACACTGGTCACGTCTGCCGTGAGTCCTGCACCGATAGCGTCCTTTGTGCCCTTTTTCCCACCAGAGATGCGCTTGGACGATATCGAGAGGTTCTTACGCGCCCAATCATGTGTCTCTGAAGTGATTCGCACAGGAAAGGACGCCTCTGGTCGGGCCCTGAGATCTACTTGGTTTTACGAGGCCGCAAATGATCACGACGACCTGAGACGTGCTAGGCTGTCGAGCCTACAGAAACCCATTCGTGCCACACGAAAGAAGCACGTTCAGTATTTCTGGAAGCCGGTCCACCTGAAGACTGCCGTTCCCTCGAGTGGCCTCATTGAGCAGAAATTAAGAGGTCGCCGTGGACGACCAAAGAAACATGCTCGGGCAGAGTGAAGCGGCGCGCCTCGTGTCAATCATTCTTGCCACCTTTCCTTCTCCTAGCTTGTACATTGGATGTTTGGCAAGGAAGTCAACCACGATTTCACGTGTCATGAATACCTAGTCTGTACTATAGAATCATCAGATTGTAATCGTCAGAAGCCTGTAGAGAAACACAAACGAAACATTTAAACACCTCACACGAATGCAACACGACTGAAACTTGCTTCATAGGAACGAAGGAGAGATTGTTTCACATGCGTCTGTGCGGGGTAAGGAAATTACCTGCGCTTAAGCTTTTTGCTGATCAGCGCGGGGGGAGTGCCACGGCCTTCTTTGACAGGCCTTCCCTCTTGTGCAAGGACCCCTCCAGTTCCGATCTCCTGCTCTTCCTTCCCGTGTCGGATCCTTGATTCACTCTCATATCTACCTCGCCAGCCCAGACATTCGATCAGAGCAGCAGGCGGTGAGAAGGACGAGGGATGCGCTTCACCGGTGCACTCTACTTTGTCCTCGCTTGGGTGTCGACCATCTCCTCGTTGCCGATCCATGAGACAAGGGTGACGACGATCGGCATCACTTCGATCCATGACCAGCTCTCCATAGACATCAACATCAACCGCCTGCTTCAGGCGGAGGATGGGAGGCGACTCTTGGCGGATGGAGCGACTGGTTTCGTGAGTATCCTGTGGGATCGATATCTTGTGGGACGAATGCTAACACTCTTCTCTAGTCACTTCGCTATGCGCTCACAATCGATGAACGCGGTGTGAGTATCGATGGAGGACGTCCGGTCTTGCCAGAGTCCGCGCAACGGTTCGCTCGACTCGTCACGTTCTTGCCCTCGGTGCACGATGTGAGTGTAGTCGACCAAGGTGCTCTCGCTGCACTGGGAAGATCAAAGATCACGGCAGAGGTCAGTGTCCGGGTACTGGATGGGGACCACAAGAAGACGCATGGAAGGCACGCAAGGCATCGTCTGATTGTCTCTACAAAGATCATCGAGTTTCTCGGAAGCAGTGTCGAGACGGAACAGGTTGTCCAGTCCTTCCGCTTGCGTCCCAAGGGCAAGAGCTACCTAAACCATTTCAAGAGCATGTTTGGCTCTGAAAGACATTCCTACTCATTCGAAGGATCTCAGGACCACGCAATTTCATCCTCGTTGCGGCACCCGATCCTGAATCCTGGCATGGAGCGCAAGCACGGCCGTGACCATACTTATTCCATGACCTATGGCTACCAAGATGATACCACCGGCTCAGAAGTAATCTGCCATTATGCCATTCTGGCACTCTATTTCAGCATTGCGCTCATCTTGGCGCTCCTCGTCGCCCAACTTTTGTTGTTTGTAGTTGAATTGGTCCTGCTGCTGCTCGGATTCGAAGAGGAGGAAGATCCAAAAATGCCACATTATGACCCGTTGGCAACCAAGGCTGCGCACGAGTTGCCCGACTATAAAGATGATTCGAGTCTATCTGCGCCGGCTTATGAAGAGTCATTGACCCCAGCGAATATTGCATAGCATCTGATTTGCTCTCTAGTGTATCAGTATTAGCATATTTGACCTCTTTCTTCATCCAATTCATTCGAGATCCTGAAGCATACGAAAGTATCACGACTAGAAGCGATATATCTTGTTGAATTATCGACATCGAAGGGCTTCCGGTATGTCCAGAAGCAATTCAATTCGAGATGTGAAGGCTTCCGGTATGTCCAAGAAGCAATTCAATTCGAGATGTAAAGGGCTTCCGGTGCATGGATCAGAAGCAACATTGACAGTCAAAGGGACAATCGTCGGTGGTCCCGGAAGTCGGGGAGATGTTGAGCTCGTCATCGTGGTAGACGCGGTACCCTTCCTCCGTCCGCTTCCTGGACCCTGCTTGGCCCCTGAGATCTCGAAATGAGGAGTCTCCCTCTAACTCCTTCTGCGTCCGTGTCGGATCCTTGCCGCCGCCAGAGTCTGTTGCCTTGGAGCCTGATTTGGTCTTGCGCGGTGCTGTTTCAGAACTCGGTCGAGTTGCCGGTGTCGGTTTTTGCTCCTTGTTGGTGTGGGTCGAGAAAATGTCGTCGATGACGGAGCTTGTTTTTTTGCCCATGATGTTGCAATGATGTCTTGTCGTCTGGCACCTCTTTTTTCGATAACTATTTGTGCATCATCTCTTGAGCACAAAAAAAGGTCATGGTATAAAAAATGTGGAGCTCCGAGTTCAGCTTCAAGGCCAAAGTTTAATACATTGATAAACTCTTTACTCTCAATTGTGAAGTCGAGAAGTACAGGATAGAGATGATGTCTAAGTCTATGAATATATCTATACAGAGCCTGTGAAAAAGAGAGACTAGATGGTGTAGACTTGTAGAGCATTGCCGTTTCCACAAGTCTCCGACTTGTCGTCATTACAGACATTCGAGCAGACTGCGTCATCTATTTTCGCGGAATTGACGGCGTTCCCACAGAAACATTGCCAGGTGTATTCCAGTCCAGCAAACGTGAAGCCGGCATTTCGACAGGAGGTGATGCAGGCTTCCACCGTGCCAACGTCGTTCAGTCGAGTCGGGAGGGATCGGTTGTTGATGGAGTCTGAGTAACAGCCAATGTAATTCGCCGCAGGCGAGTTCTTGGTCACGAGTGGCTTCACGATGATGGAGGTCTGTTGGGCGGCTGAGGCTGTGGCAGAAGCACCGATGGTCACCGTCTTGACTTGCGTCGTCGCCGTTGCTTTGTAGAGAAGCAAGGCGTTGTCTCCTCCACAAGTCTCGCTGCTGTTTCCGGGACAACTGTACTTGTTGCACAGATATGGATCGATCGGAGAGGCATTCATGCCGATTGCATTTCCACAATAACATTCCTGGGCATACTCTACTCCCGAGAGCGAGTAGCCGAGGGTGGCACAGGAGTTTTGACAATACTCCTGTGTCATGCTGCCAGAGGTGAAGGAGTAGTCGCTCAGCGTCCGTCCCTGAGGGTAAAAGTCTTGGTAACAGGCAACTTGTGTCCAACTGGTCGCTTGTGCGGTCACTACGGTCACGGAAGCGGACGTGGTCGTGGAAGCAGTCGGTACAGTGTAGATTTGCAAGGCGTTGTTGCCACCGCAGTTCTCCGGTACGTCGTTACATGGCAAATTGCAATTGAGCGGATCGACCTTTTGGGGATTGATGATTTGATATCCACAGAAACATTGCCAGTAATACTCGACTCCGGCGAATGAATATCCTGCAGCCTGGCAGTTGCTGATACATTGCTCGACCGATCCGACATCATTGATTCTTGTCTCGAGGGCTCTGTACCCTTGATCATAGTAATCTTGATAACAACCTTGTAGAGTACCACCATTGGAAGAAACACCGGGAGTAATGACAGACAGTGGCGCAAAAGTACTCGTTGTTGATGCCGTGCTCGATGAAGAGCTAGAGGACGAACGTATAGATGATGTGCTCGATGAGCTCGTTGATGAAGCCGTGGATGAGGTGGAACTTGACGTGGCTGCTGCTGCTGCTGAAGATGAAGTAGACGACAACGACGATGAAGATGAAGACGATGAAGAAGAGGATGATGAAGAAGACGACGAAGAAGACGACGAAGACGAAGACGACGACGACGACGACGAGGCTGACGTGCTTGAACTGCTCTTCGTCGATGAGCTCTGAATTGAAGAAGTAGAGGAGGAGGAGGTCGAAGTCTGGGATGAAGAGGTAGAGGGAGACGAAGAAGAGCTCTGAGTTGTGGACTTTGAGGAGGAAGTGGATGAACTCTGTAGAGTGGAAGTAGGAGCCGAGGAGGATGAGCTCGATGACGAGCTGCTCGAGGTCGACGATGAACTGCTCGAGCTGGTCGTGGAGCTGGTCGAGGTCCTTGTGACACTGGACGTGGTGGGCAAGGGTGAAGTCATTGCTGTAGAAGAAGAGGAGGAGGAGGAGGAAGACTTGGTCGAACTGGAGCTGGTCGTCGTGGCCGTTGGCGTCGAGATTCTTCCCGAAAAGGTCGGTGTCGCACAGACCGTGTTGGTGTCGGTACTTGTGGCATCGTAGTAAGTATAGGAATTACAAAAGATGAAGAGGAAACAGTTCAGAGCAGAGGTCTGATAGGTCACAGCAGTCGTTTTCGTGGCACATGTCGTGTAGGGACTGACTGCACCGCAACCGGTAGGTGAGCATGTCGCTTGATAGAAAGCGCCGGCAACACTGTTGTCTGTACACTTTGAGCTCGTGAGTTGTTGGAGGGCGTTTTGATAATAAGTGCAGGTTCCAGCATATGTGGTCGTGCCCACTGGACCATCACGTTTCTGTAGTTGCCTCGGTGCCGCAGCGGCCAAGGAAACTAAGGCAGCGATCGAGATCAGCATACTCTTCAGACCAACCCGTGGATGTGTGTGTACGCGAGAGAGAGAGAAACTCGTAAGGAGGCAGAAGGATCTTGTCGGCCAATGCCAGGATCAAGGAGACTTATATGGATCCATATTCCGTCTTCCGAGAAGAAGGACGACGAGTCGACCCGCCACGAATAGTGTCTAAGACATGGCTCCCCGCTCACTCAGCATTGACCTCAAAAGAAGGTCCTTCAACGAGGGTCTGAGAAGTGATTGGCTCGTGGTACGAAGCTTGGCCGCATCTTGAGACAAGTCCAGCCAACTTTGAGCATCTGTTCCTTTGCCTCACGATAGATCCATGAAACTCCAAAGGCCCTTCTTCATGCAGAAGAATGTTGTTATAACTAATCCAGAATACATGATGATTGTCTGTGCCGGCAGATCTCTGCATCCTCGCTATCTCCAAATCATAAACCATATGGTCCAACTGCTGGTGTCCTGAAAAACAAGGTTGCACATATCCCACCAGCGGTCACGTGAAGTTACCAGATCCGTCAAGCCACCAACGAAAGAAACATCAGCCATAAGCGATGTGGCACGTATCAGCCAATCACAGAGTCGTACGAGAGCCAGGAAGCTGGATCGAAGAGAGACAAGGAATCAGCAGGATACGGGAAGATGGAGACCAACCCTTCTACGACTCCTATGACGACGAAAGACAATATGACATCACTCTAGAAACTTTCTTCCAGATTCTTCCTGATCCTTGCTCTCACTGAAATACCATATATCTACTCGGGCTAGAGAATTGGACGATAATTAGGTCGCGATGGCTGGTACGGATAATTCTTCTCGGAAACTGGCGTGGGATGTCTTAGCAACCGGCGCATCGTACAAGTCTGACAGGCAGGCTGTCTTTTCTGAATCTCGTAGACTAGTCCCTCCTTTCCTCGCATATCTCGGGAGGATCTTGTGCTTAGGACCTTGTCCCCTTTACAACCTGAGCCATGTCAATGACAGGTTTCACAACTTTCGTGGCAGTGCAGTGCCAACAGAGTCTGAGTGTAAATCTGTCAAAATGGTGTCCTTGAATCACTCTGGCTGAATCAAGTCTCAGCACATACAAGTCTCAAACCCATTCAGTTCAGGACCAATGAGCCCCTCCTTGACACCTTGCCAAGAAGACTTGCACGACCTCGTAGCACGACTTTTTGCGCTTCATGATACGCAATTGTCTTGCACCTACACTGTGCTGAAGCTCAGTCACAAGCGCTGCTGTTTCCAAGTCACCCGATATCTGACGGAAATACAGGCTCAACACGATGACCGCATATTCTAAATTGTAATACTAATATTCTCGAGCATCAGTAAAATGGTTGATGATATAGTGATGAAATTTGAATCTTGTAAAAGAACAAAGTATATATTGACTCCCAATTTCTTTATGGTTCATCCCCTATCTATCATCATTCCAATCTGCATTGCAGACATGGTCACCTAGCCAAGGCTATTGTCCTCTCTGAATAGATTGTCTTGCAAAATCAGCCACAAATCATCTCAATGCCATCAGAAGGACTGCCTACTTGAATTGCTCTTTCGCAAGCTTTGCGTTGTTGTCTTGTGACATGGACAGTTTCCTCAACTTTGAAGCATCTGGCTGCGCATCAGAGCCCAGTGTGGCGTCTTCCGAAGATGCAGGCACGGTCTTTTGCTCGTCATCGTGTGTTTGTAGTGCAGAGACGGAAGAAGACATGATCAGAAGGCTTTCGATTCGCAAATGACAAGTCGACAATCACAGTTTCTTCTGAAGGCGATGGAGAGCGTGGTGAAGTGTTTTTTTGGGGTCAGCGATTGACGTGCGTGTCGTGGGGAAGATGGAACGACAGCTGGCGGCGATGCGTCAGAGGAGTCTCCTGATCGGAGTATGCGGAGATGGCCAAGTGAGCAAATTTCCACGTGTCTCGTGTTGAAAGAGAAGAAGCTTGGTAGGGCTCAAACCGTGGAGCCGGAAGACGTCATTCAACTGCCCTGTCCTTTTCCATGGTGCATACGCAGTCTCACCATAGCCGGCAAGGGAGGAAGCGACAGACAGCGCTCTTGTCCCTTATAGCAAAGTAGTACAACCAATTTACTTGTCCCTTACAGCAAAATAATGCAACAAGTGTACATCTCCATTCTATTCTACACTAGGAGAATCATCAGAAGTCTTGTGAAGGACTAGTCCTCTCTTCTGATCAGCACTTTAGCGCAGAAATGACTCGTAGGATTTGCAAGGTGTGATTGGCCAATCAGGGTATGTACAGAAAGAAAGAATTTTATACATCTAGAATGAAAACGTTGTAGAACTACCAGTTCTGATCAAAGGTTATTTGCCATAGCCCTCACAGGTCAGTCTTTAATGGACCAAGAGTCTGATTCAATTGGTCAAGACTAGCGTGTATTGCCCCATGACCTTGCCTTCTGCATTCTTGACATGGGTGATCTCAGCCCACCGAAACTCCTTTCCCTTTTTGCACTTGTAGAAGTCAGTTGCGGTGGCTTGTGCAGTGAAGAGCACCTGGCCGGTCCTTCCCGGGGGTACTGTGAAGGATTGCGAGGTTGATCCCAGTTCAGAGACACTGTGGTCTTTCGAGGTCGAGTCACACCAACCTTGTGACGTCCCCAAGGTCACCGTCTCGCCCATCCTGAGACCGAAGAGGTTCAGCTCGACCTGAGAGGAAGAGCTGACCGATACCGATCCCGAGTAAGATTTACTCGTCGTGATACCATCCGTCACAGTGAGTGACTGACTCACAGTCAGCACACATCCTTCCTTGCCTCCCCGCATACAGTTGGCCTGGTCTGAGACATAGACCTGCTGACCTGGGAATGGATAGGGCCAGCCATCCTGCGTGCGGCCTCTGTTTTTGTGTCCGACACAGCGAGGGTCCACCTGTTTATCATCGGGACTGATGCGCTGTTGATCGTCCCGGAGAATCATGCCATACCCATCGTTGGCATTTTTCTTCACACCCTGTTTTGGAAGCATCTTGGCTGCAAAGTGTCAGTTCACATCGAGTAGTGCTTGTCTTATTTGAAACTTACCACAATCGCCACTTCCACAACAGAAACGGACAGCGAAGCCAGTCTGAATCTTGACCGTGACGGGCTGATCGGTTGCCTGGCTGTTGATCACATACGCCAACTGACCACAATCTATGCAATCGGGTGCATAGTAGTCCTCGAAAGTCAAGAAAGGGTTCGGTGCAAGAACCTCGATCGAGCAGGTATAGTCAATGTGAAATTTGAGCTGCAAGTCCATGGTCGAATCGATTTCGGCAAGGTGATTCGGGTCCAGAATGTCGAGAATCGCCTTTGAGGAGAATTTGGTGCAATTCGGGTATGCAGCGATGGAATCGGGTAACGGCAGGTGTACTGATGTCGTGTTGTAGGGTACCAATTTCGAGTTGTGCTCTACCAGCAGTGTCACCCCCATATCGAACCTCTTTTCGAGATGTTGCAAGCCATCCTCCAGAAGAGTTGGCCAGGCGCTGCACCTCCATAGCAAGACCGTCGAGAGAATGATGTAGAACAAATTCATTTGTGATGGATTTCTGCACTTCGTCTGATTTTGCTTCGAGTTCCTAAACTTGTTGGAACGCTTGACTGATGCCTGAGAAGTCATTCGATGGACAAACATTGTCCTTTTGTGTTGTAGATATCAGCCACACCTGAGATTTGATGGAAGATCTCACAGCGGGAGATCTGCGATTCGATTTCTCTTGTGAACGACCTTGGTGGTCGTGTGCAATGAAGATGAACAGGAGATCAGTTTCAACGTCATTTGGCAGTAGCCTGAACCAATCAAGCTCGCTTCCCTTGACAGTTTGACATGGCCAAGGGAAGTTAAGCATAAACTGAAACGCTAAAGGAGGCTAAACAGCGATGTGATTTGCCAGGACCCTGTCTGTAGTGAAACGGCCCACCTGAATGGCTCAACTAACGAGTGATGCATCTCATGCCACCGAGATGTAATCTGATCGACTCTAGGTCAAGCATCACTTCCTCCTGCGTTAAAGGACACATGTGAGCCTGCCAATGTGCCAAATATAGCCTGAAACAAATCGGCAACTTCTAGATTGCAACCAGACTTTACCATGCGACCGGCAATCCCACAATGTCCTATCCGCAGGCACATGAGCCCACAAAGCTTCTGGTCCTGCAAAATGTGTCTTGTCGAGCTTCAAGATGCCCCAAGTCCTGGAAAGATCGATCTGAGCGAGAGGGCGCTTGCACACAAGCTTGCCACTTCAGACACTATTGTGGCTCCCGCTACTGTGGCTGTACACACGCTAAACCCCACATTACCTGGCAGATCTCTCATCTTGACATCTTTCGTTGTAGACATTGCCAATCTCGACCTATATCCGTCCATCAGATATCTCATGAAGCTCCGAGTCGCTGTAAGGACTCCGCTCCTGGCACGTCGATATTTGTAAAGCCATGAGTCTCGAATACACCGGAGACTATATGATTACAAGAGGACACAGAGTCGACCCGGTGGCCCCAATTAAATCTTCCTTGCATGGTGAAATATAGCCTCAAGAAGCCACGATTCGCTTCGTTTCACTTTCAGAGCACACATTCATAGCGATACTGCCAGCACAGAAGAATCTCACGACTCGTGTAGCCTATGTCAATACTTGATCAACAAGTACACTATGGATTGATGTGACGCGGCTCCGTTCATATGCAAGATGACCTTCCTGCTTCTTCCAGAGGAGTCTTGCATCAAGTGGAAGATTCGCATGAGAAGGGACGACATTCAGCACTGATACCTCTAGAGCTGGTCACGTGTCTGGCATCCGAAGAAAAGCATCTGTCAAGCTCATTTTGCGGAGCCGCAGGACGTCATCTGTGTGCTCTTTGTCTTCTGGATTATGGTCTCAATACGGCCTCAGCTTTGACCTGAAAGAACCATCAGAGAAATCGCACGCTTTATTGTCCTTCTTTACAGTACTCATCCAGACAGCAGAGTCGACCCGTGATTGAGTTTTGCAGATTTGTGCAGACTGGAAGTAGGGAGACATCGCATGGGCAGTACATGGTTATCTAGATTGATCTCTTATCCTCGCAAGCGATTTCAGCATGAGGGTGTCGACTTGGATCTGGCTTTTGTGACGGACCAGATTTGCGTCATGTCGCTTCCGTCCCTCGCCTTCCCGGAACGTCTCTACAGGAACCATCTTCCGCTCGTCAAGCAGTTCCTGAACACCCGAGCACCGGGAAACTACTGGGTGTTTGATTTCAGGGCGGAAGGGGCAGGTCAGTATGACGACGAGGAGTTCGAGTCGAGAGTCTCCCATTTCCGATTTGTGGATCATCATCCGCCGCCATTCGAGACACTGCCCAAGATTGTCGATGGCATGCATGCCCATCTCTCCAAGGGCCCTGAAAAGCTGGCAGTCATTCATTGCAAAGCTGGGAAGGGAAGGAGCGGTCTGGGGACCTGTTCCTATCTCGTCACGCACTGTGGCTGGGCGGAAGAAGATGCCAGGAAACGATTCACGGAGAGACGCATGAGACCCGGTTTCGGCGAGGGGCTCTCGATTCCCTCACAATGTCGCTATTTGCGGTACGTGCAACGATGGAGCCTGGCTGATCGACTCTATGCCGCGCAGAGAGTCAAGATTGATGCCCTTCGAATCGAGAATCTGAAACCCGGGTGTCAGTTGGCAATCAAGAGATTCGAGAATGAAGGCACAAAGATAAGTACACTGCACTCATTCAATCATTCTTCCAAAGAGATCCGCAACGAGGGAAATGAAACGGTCGTCTTGACGCCTTCCGAGCCACTCGTCATGGACAACGACATCTGCATCTATCTGGAAAAGGGCAATGCGTTTGCGCATTTCTGGTTCAATACCTATTTCGAAGCATCACGATCGAGCAACTCCAAAAAGGGAGAATTTCGGATAGAGTGGCATGAAGTAGATGGTTGGAAGGGTACAAAGTGGCGGGGCACAAAGGCGTATGATGCCATCACTGTCGAATGGACTGTCTTGAGCGAAGAGGAAAAACGTCTCTGAGCTCAAAGTCCCGATGATACTCTCCAGACATTGTGAGAAACAAAGGACCCCAAGCAAGTGAGTCAGGTAATGCATATTGGCACAGGATTCTCAGTGGACGATACATTAATGCTACATACTGTACAGGGTAGATTATACCACATCATTCGCATTCCATGGGGTTTTCATGCCCCGAAGGGCCAGGTTTTGTCACCGTCTCTACCATCCGCGTCCCAGTCCCAGGGTGTGAAGGAATCCTTGAACCGTCTCCCCGCGGAATCTCGCATGGCGGCCGCTACCCTGCCAATCATGGCTCTATTTCTCGAATTATTCTTCGTCATTTGCTTCACGACGACCTGAATCAGGGAATCGAATTTCAGGTGTAATTTCTCCAGCTCGTATGCATGGGATGTGGCAAATTGCGTGATTGTGTCGAGCAGTTGTAACTGTGCTTTGCCAAAGATGAGCAGATCGTCCAGTGCCGGTCTCTTCAACACCAACTTGGTCACCTCTACACAGCGTATCAACTTCTTGAGGCTGATGGAGTCTTTGCCGCCCTCTTCTCGTTCCTGTAGGATGTGCCGATAGATTTGTGTTGCTTTGGTGAAGAGATAGACATCCTCGTATGGAATGGCGAGACTCTCGGCGATGCCCTCCGGATCCGACATCAAGACTGCAATGAACAAGTCGATGATCTGGTCTCGTTGCGTAGGATTGATGGTACAGATACTGGCGGTGTCGATCATGGTGATTTTGACTGCGCCCGTCATCTGGTCGACATCAATCATGATATTGGCTGCATGTGGGTCAGCTGGGGCAAACCCATTGCCAGACCCATTATAGAAGAGTGTGATGGCATAGAATTGATGCGTCAGGGCATTCATGGCTTTGACAGCATTTTCTAGTCCAATGGGGAATCTGATCGATGCACGACCCATGGTTGTCCCCGGGGCAATTTTCATGATCAGGATGGTAGGGTCTAATTCGGGATGATGTGAGAGGACATCGACCACATCGATATTGGCAGTCTGGGTCCATTGAGACTTGAGCTTCTGTTGGTTGGCCACTTCCAAGGCAAAAGAAGTTTCCTGGACCAGGTCCTTGGCAATCTGAGACCACGGACTGTGCTCCATGAATCTCTGTCCTTCCAAGGGCGAATTGAAGATTTCTGCCTCTTCGGCCATGAGCTCGCCAATGTCATATCGCTTCACCTTGACAAATACCGGTGTGCCATCTTTCAAGGTGGCAAGATGACCTTGACCGATACTGCCTGCAGCAATGGATGTCGTTTCAAATGTGTCGAAGAGGTCAACGACTTGCGCATCATCTAGAACAATTGCCAATTCCCGATCCGACATTGGTTGGATTCGGTCCTTGACTAGTTGCAAGGTTTTGCATGCAGCGGATGCATCTCCAATCATCTGAACAAGTTTCTGCAAGAGAGGAGCATTTGAATTTAGCACACAATCAGTAAGCAGTTGTGGAATGCTCGAGTCGGTTTCTGCTTTGAGCCAGGTACTGTAGATCCCTATTCGAATGATGCTTGGGCAGTGCAACAGGTATTGTCGAAGTCGATGCATCAAATCGTCGACAAGATTTTGCGACACTTTCTCTGTGTCCAACTTTGTAAGGGGACACGCGACCAAGAGCCAATATGAGCTGATGTAATTGCTCGGAGCCAGGTGTCGTGATGCAAGAGCCTGCAAAAAGATTTCTGGCGCCGAAAGCACATATTCGATATTGAGATGAGGGAACTGAGCTTGCAGAGCCTCGGATTCGTCCTTCGAGATTGCACTCAAAGCCTCGGTCAGTGGCTCCTTATCGCCATAGAGCAGGTGTGTCTTGGCTGCTTCGAGTAGGTAGATTACGATGAGTCTCAGCTCATCAGACAATTCGGGTATCTCAATAGCGTGTCTCCCTATCGTGCGCCTCTCAAGTACATGATTTGTACTCATTCGCTCGAATCTCTGCTAATAGAATGCATATAGCTGGCTAGGAAGAAATCAGTCAATTCGTCAAGCCCTGTACAGCAGGACACAGCGTTCGGGAGAACTACAAATTCCCAAATTTGTGGGGAATGTGTGGAGACGAATTTCGGCAGGAACAATCTCACTTCATGGTGGCATGTCTGTGAAAGAATGGCGAATGTACTAGACTGTCTACTGAGCGCTAATGATGAATTGATGTATGAAAAGCCTTCCTTTGCCAAGCGCTAAAACAATGAATGACCACAATCTAGGTCACCGTATTTGAATCTGGTATGGGAATGGATTCCCCTCAGCATAAGGAATCGGCGGGATGTATTCCTCATTTCTTTGGTTGACAAGATTGAGTATCTTGAGGACGGCAGCCTCGAGCTGTGCTTCGAGAACGGCCAGGTTCTGCTTCCGTTCTGCATCCGAGCGCGACGACGGAATGACGTGAACATCTATTCCCCAAGACTCCCAGCAAACCTCCTCTTCTCCTCTCGAGAACCAGGCCTTCCTTGTGCGCTTCTCGAAGAATTCCAGATACATGGTCGCCAGGCCGCCAGAGTTTGTACCATCGTACTTGGACCGCAAGGACTTTGTATAGGCAGAGGCTCTTTCGTCCACGAGACTCTCGATGGCTTCGTCTTCGGCGTACGATATCGTGAGGTCCAAGATCTCGTATGTCTTCGGCACGACCTGTGAGAAGAGCCTGTGAAACAGGATAGTGTGCAAGAGTGCCTTTGTGATCTCCTTGATGTAGTTGGGCTCGCAATGGGAGATATTGAGCGACAGCCGCGCAGGCGAATCCATGCGCAGTAGACTCTGGCTGAATTCAAAGTATCTACTCAAATCAACATACGCTGACGAGCAAGATCTCTGTCCATCCTCTTGTGCGTCACTCACAAGCAAGCAAAGCGCGCCATCCCATCTCTGGCTGATCTGTGGAGAGTGATACGAGCAAATACGATAAGAGTGCTTTCACATGTCTGACCCTAACTATAAACCCCGAATCTGCTCAATCTGCCATGCGAGAGGAGCTCTGTGAGTCTGGAGCCGGGTCGGCATCTCCACTTCTCCTGTTGTCCCATCTCCGAGTAAACGATGTTGCCATGCAACCAAAGCTAACATCTTATTCCATTCGTCCGTGTCCGCAGTTTTCTTTTGCCCTTAGAGTCTGACTAGCCTTGTTGCTACTGCTGCGTCGATAGGTGTGCCTTTCATCACATCTGGCGCACAGATATGCGCGATTTCTTTAGGCGACACAAGAAGAAACTTGTGACCCTGGGTGTCGTGTCTGCTGGAGTCTATTATGCATATTCCTATGCGACAACAAAACTCAAAGATATCAGTGATCGTGCTTCTGACGAGAGAACTGCGAAGGAAAATCTGAAAAGGAGATTCAAGCAGAATCAGCAAGATGCCACTTTCAATGTGATCTCCTTCATGCCAGAATTGTCGGAAAAGATTCTCGAAGCTCTCAAGGTCGAATCCATCACTGCTGAGCTTCAGGCGCAGAAGCAAGGAAGGAGTACGACGACGGGCGGCTCGATGGCCGAGGACGATATGGCCAGCATGAGATCTGGGTACTCAGAAATTACTCATTCGACCCTCGGTCGACGGTCCAAGTTGGAACTCTGGAACGATGTCAAGATCACTTCCATCACGAGAATCTTCAGTCTCTACTACTGTATTGCCCTACTCGTCATCTTTACCCGCGTACAACTGAATCTCATTGGCCGAGGCAGCTATGTCGCCAGCGTCATGAGCGTTTTGTCAGACGATGGTGAGGCTCAGATCACTCTCACAGACGAAAGTCTCGACGGAACATCGATCAACAGTAAGCTCAATCGCGAATACATGACCTTCATCTGGTATCTTCTCAACCGAGGCTGGGCCGGTGTGGTCGAACGCGTGCAAAAAGCGGTCGAGGAGGTCTTTGGGCGGCTCGAAGTGCGAGAGGAGATTACACTTTCGCAAATCAGACTGCTCACGAGCCGTGTTCGGAGCATCGTCGAGTTCAACGGCAGCGGGGACGATCACTACAATTGGTTGCCGCATATTTTGCCTTCTCAGGAAGAAGAGCTGATGGTACTGCGGGAAGCAGGACAGGCCGTGGACGAAGTCAGTCCTGAATTGCGTGCTTTGCTAGACGAGTCTGCGAGAGAGATGGGCTCGTCCGAGTCAGCAATTCTGATCAGCCGCTGTGTCGATCTTGGTCTAGGTCAACTTCTCGAGGTCAAGCTGCGAGATGCTTTCAGAGGCCGGGAGAAGCTGAGGGTGGCCAACGTCCTCCCCGTCATGACGAGGGAAGCTCACATAGTTGGCAATCAACAACCCAACGAGTTCTTGGAGACCATCAACAATATCAGTGAGCTCGATGGCTTCAGTGCTCGTCTCTTTACGAGCTTTGAAATTCCTCCTGCCATGACGGGAGTCGGGTGTTAGGCACCCATCTCCTCATGCAATCAGACATCCTTAATAACCCAATACCGTTACGTGCCCTCTTCTAGCCTACTCCTAGCCTATCTGTCTGCCCGTGTCATCTGATCTTGGGGTCCTTCTATTGCTTCTCACCATTCATAAGCAGAGCGTGCATAGAGCACGAGTGTACGCACGGGACCGCGCAATCAACAAGCGACCCCGATAACCCTCGTGCGAGACAATCGCTCACTGGACGGGCAGCCTGCAAGCAAGTGCTGCTGAGCCAAGATCATCCTCATCCTGCCTGCCACTCGTCATCGTCTCTCCAGAGTCGATAGAGGGATTTCTGACTACACTTCTGTTGACTTTACCCCCCAACGTCATACAAAGTAGACTGAAGAAGCATTGAAATGTCTTTCCAAGAACGATTCCAGTCTCAGGTCAAGTCGATCGATGGTGAATTATCCAAATATCCACAGCTGCAAAGGTCAGTCTATCATGCTCGAGTTGGGGGACACGCGACAGCCCTCCGACTGCCAAAATGTATGGAGGTGAACTGACGTGGCAGGCTCGAAGCACAGTCTGGTGTTCCAAAGGTCTATGCCATCGCTGCTGCCGGTGGACTGTACCTCTTCTTCATCTTTATGAACTGGGGAGGTCAGTTGCTCGCCAACATTGCTGGTGTCGCTCTACCGACCTATTACTCTCTCTGTGCCATCGAGTCGACCGGTACTGCCGATGACACAAGACTCTTGACTTATTGGGTCGTCTTTGGATTCTTGACCATCATTGAATTTTGGTCAAACACGATTCTCTACTGGGTTCCTTTCTATTTCCTCTTCAGAGTCGCCTTCCTCTTATGGATGGTCATTCCACAGTTCTCGGGAGCTGAGATCATCTATTCAAAGCTCATGTAAGTCTGATTTGTTGATCATTCGAGAAATTCCGTCTGACACTCTCAGTCGTCCTGCCACCCTGAGCTTCACAAAGTCAGCACATGTCCCAGCTGAGCACAAACCACACAACATGTAAGCAGTTATTATCGGAGCTGGGCGTTGAGAAGTACTCTATGCGAATGACGTCCAAGTGGCTGTTCTCTATGAATCATGATGGGAGAAGAAATTGTTTGCTTGGCCGTCTGCCTTGGACACATGGTCGATCTGAAATGCAATCAAGGAGATCATGGTAATTCATGGCTCCAACAGAATTAGAGAACAATGAGAGTCAATTCAGACCTAATCATACTCTATCGCCTTTGAAGGCGCTGATGTTGTGATGTCGTTTTCAAACGTTGCTTTTCAAATTATTTGCTTGACCAGTGTTGCCCACTTTGACGTGCCTACGATGGGCAAACACAGTCATCAGCAAGTCGTGTGTGACACATTCGTCCTGTAACTTCACTTGCTTCTATTCCAAACTGTTCAGACCGCCTACGCTATGGATGAAGAATAATGAATCTGTCATGCATCGTCCCTGCGTCGTGGGACGACCATGTAAGAATGGATGATGGTTTGAGAGACTCATGCAAACCCGGGAAGACTGCCTACAAACTGGTCGAGTGCGAGGACAAACAATTCACACCCGACGACCATTCTGATTCCCTGGGCGGACCCGCCGCCGACCTTGTCTTCCCGACTCTCAATCTCGCGTTGTCGCCTGACTTGGGCCTTGCTCTGTTGCCCGCCCGGGGCAGTCGCATTGCCGCCGAACCGCCGTTCCCTGACTTGGGCAATCTGTCGGTCGTCGTAGAGCCAGAGTTGGGACAGAGGGTTCTTGAGGAGGTACTCGACATAGAGACCCTGATAGATTTGTCTCAGGATGTTGCTTGCGCCGACACCCGAGCCGGAAGAGGAGGAGGAGGAGGAGGACTCCGGGGGGAGGGAAGAAGGGTAGTCTGGTGACGTGAGGAGGATGAAGCGGAGCAGACTCGGGGATTCCAAGAGGTGAAGGGCGTAGCTGGAGGTCTTCATCGTGAACCGGCCGCTGCCGGCAAGACTCGACGGTGTCGCCCAACCTGCTGGAACCACCACCGCCGACGACGACGATGATGCCGAAGAAGCAGAAGCAGCGTGGTGGCCAGCCGAGAGGGGCGAGAGTTTCTTGATGGTCGAGTGCAGGGAATGCGAGATGCCAAAGATCAACTTGTTCAGGTCGTCCATCGAGAGTGCGTGGGCGGGTGGATGGAAGTGCCGCGTCACAAGAGGTTCGCAGTTTCGATCAAAGAGATGAAAGGAGTAGATTGTCATTCCTCAGTGATGAATCTTCTCTATGATGAAGAATGAATACAAGTAAATAAAGAGGGAAAAGGAAGATTGAAGAGGTCTTGAAGTCTTGAGGTTTGTGCCCTCAGATTGTGGGGAATGTCACTCGTCAAAATCGTTCGATTCGTGCGTGGAAAGGGAAGGAATTCAATATCGGCTTGACACAATTTCTGTCATGACATGCATAGATAGTGTTCTCTGATCTATGTGGCTACCTGTGAGCCGTCCTGCTCCCCGCCTCGTCGTTGGCTTGAGTCCATGCCTGCTCCTCGAGACAGGTCTGGCGAAGCACAATCGATTCGACCATTATTCGACTAGGTTGCAGCATTCGACAGGGAGACACTCTGGAAAATGTGGCAAGAGTCCTATACAATGACATTTCCCGCCGTGATCAAGCACCGAGTGATGCGGCTTGATGGTACAATCACCAAGAGTGCTCGAACACTGATGATCTCGCCGAACCTGTCGACTCAGGTATGCATCAGTGATACATGCACCCAATCATTCTGGTAGCTTTTCTGCGAGCAAGATGATCTGTCATCTGGCACTGGCATTTCGGATTATGGCAGAACTCTTGACAATCAAGGTTTCCAGCTCCGTCTGTACCTGTCTCTGGGTCTTCAGAGCTTCTGTGCGCCTGAGTTCGACAGCCGCCAACTGACTCTGTAGATCCTTTATCCGTGCGTGCTGTTCCTCCTCCGACTTGCCCACTCCTGGTAGAGTCTCAGCGCTCGCCTGGAACTGTTTCGTCTTGAGCACAAGGTTCCGTGCAAATTGTTGCTTGGTAGCCTCAAAGGTCTCCTTGTCATCGCTCTGAGCCGTGTCCCTTTCTTGCGGACTGGTCGATCAGTAAGGACTGAGGACATTCGAGCAGAGCAGACGTACGGTAATCTGACCTGTCCAGGGAATGGCAGTGAGTCGTGCTTGCTATCCAAGTATTCGAGTGCACCATACATCTCCCTCGCCATCTGCCACATGTGAGAAGAATCAAGACATGCGCGGTGTGAGTACATCTTCGATCTGATCCTGCAGGAGCGTACAGACGTCCATATCGCCGACGAGGAGAGAGCAGAAGCGAGCCTGACAATCTTGCGTCCAGATGAAGTGCGAGCCGTGAAAGTTTTTGTGGAGTAAACTGGGGGAGGAGCACCATAACTACTACAGAAGAAGAGGCAATGAGGACAAAAGGGTAACAGAGGCCTCCTCGCTCGCTAGTCCATCTCTCTCTCGTCGCGCAGGTTTAGAATCAGCACACTCCACCCATTCATGGACTCATGAAGGTGTCGAATCCGTTGTGAAGCACGCGATAGCCTTGGCATACACGCTTCATGCATTCTCTTTATTTCAATACAACCACTCACGAGATTTCCCAGAGTTGTCGGTCCTGCTGATTCCAGACAACACAAGAGTCAAGTTACCTAGCAAATCGAAGGAGATTGGTTTGTAGATTCAACATAGACTTGCGGCTTTTCTGCTGCCGTTGTCATACTATCAGTGTCCGACATCTCCAAGGCTCCCTCATGTCAGTAGTTGCTTCATAAACAACTACCAAAAACCTGATATTGACCTCTTGGACGAGAAGCGAGCTCCAGTCGAAGCGACAAGCCGAACGACAGGCAATCTGCGCGAGATGTCGAGCGCTTTTCAGGAAGATTACCCGGCTCCGTCCTATCAACAAGTGCCAATTTCCCAGCTTTTGCACACGAAAGCACATCATGTCCGTCAAATCACCTCACCTATGCCCCTGAAGTCACCCGAAAGGCATCATAGACGAGCTCTGTCTGCTCCGAGGTCCACAAAAGTCAAGGAGACACTAGATGCTAGGATTACAAAGCGCGAAGACGGTGTCAGGATGTTGAATCAATATCTTCTCAAGCATGAGATTGGCAGAGGCTCATATGCCACGGTTTTGTATGCAGAGGACTCTGTGACTGGGCAGCACTATGCAGTGAAGGAGTTCTCCAAAGCAAGACTGAGAAAGCGAAATCATTCTGCCATATTGCGTCGCCCCAAGCCAGGCAGGGGCGGCAGACCTGGCTTGATGTCCCGTAGATCCGTGACGGACATTCACAGGTCGGAAGAAGATGGCAATCCCCTATTCCTAATCAGATCCGAGATTGCCATCATGAAGAAGTTGGATCACGAGAATGTCATCGACCTCATCGAGGTCTTGGACGATCCCAATGGCGATTCTCTGTACATGGTCCTTGAGTTGTGCAAAAAGGGGGTCATCATGAATATCGGTTTTGGAGCGAACGCCACACCCTACAGTGATGAGGAATGTCGCCATTGGTTTCGAGATTTAATTCTGGGGATCGAGTACCTGCATGCCCAGGGTATAGCTCATCGGGACATAAAGCCAGACAACCTCCTGTTGTCATCCGACCTCGTGCTCAAGATTGTGGACTTTGGCGTGAGTGAATTGTTCGAGGTGGTCGAGGACAAGAACGTCGGTCAATCTGGTAGTCCAGCCTTCATGTCTCCTGAGATGTGCCGTGGCCTTCGAGACGCAAAATATCTGAAGCCATCTGATATATGGTCAATGGGTGTCACTCTCTTCTGTTGGAAGTTTGGCACACTGCCGTATGGGGAGACCAACATCATAGAACTGTGTGCTCAGATAATCAATGAGCAGCCAGATATTCTGAATCCTGCCTTTGAACGCAACAAGCGGCATCTGTGCGACGATAACCTCTTGGATCTATTTGATCGTCTATTCGACAAGGATCCGGTAACTCGTATCACCATGGCAGAACTTCGGGAACATCCATGGGTCACGATCAATGGAGAAGACGAACTTCTTAGCGCAGAGGAGAACACTGCACAGATGATTGATGAGATCACCGAAGACGACTTGAGGACTGCCATCAAGGGTATTCGTGGTGTGGTGACAGTGGTCAAGGCTGTCAATAAATTGAAGGAGATGAGGAGGACGAAGCAGGCATCAAGGGAGCCTTCGCCTGAGCGGCCGAGGCGATCATCCAACATGGATCCTCCCCCAGATGACGAATACATTCGGGATGTCAGCAATGGCTCTCACTCGCATGCGAGTCATGGCGCTCAGTGCATCGAGCAACCTCATTCCGCCAGCCTAGTCCCTAGTCCGGACACCGACGGCTTGATCAAAGCGACAGAATTCATCGACATCGATCCATCAGAGGAGAGTGACGACAAGGGTGCTATGCCAAGCCCTTCGTTGACAAAGCGTTCTGCGTCCATGGATGAGATGCTCTCACGAGCAAACTTGACAGAGTCCAAAATGTTGGAACGAGCCTCGAACTGCAACGATCTGGAAACCCAAGTGGAGTTCATCGTCACAGAAGACGAGAGGAAAAGTATGCATGACGAGAACTGCCCGCCAAGCTCGGCACCGAAGAAGGAGCCGAATGACCTGGATGATCATTTCGAAAATCCTGATGCCTTTGTGCCTGGGAAAGCACACCGTGTCTTGGATATTCCCAAGATCACAGAGCCAAGCATTACACGACACGGCATTCCCTCTGACGGGACTGAGACAAACGATCAAGCAATTCCACCGGCAAAGCCGAAAACGAGGACGGAGCCAATGACAAACTACCCATGACAGAGAGTAGGCCATTGATCTCGATGGTGTACGAGACAGATATATACAATAATACATGTACAATATAATTCATGCTGCTCGCACTGTAGAAGAACTTTGATTGTTTTGCTTCTGCGGAGCCGTACAGACAAAGTGAGCTCCGATACATATCACGGCGGGAAAGAATGAAAGGGCTCCTCCTGCCATCCTGTCATCCTCCCTCGCCATCTGCTCTCACTCGATCGGCCTCTCGGTCTCCTCGACTGTCGCGCACTCTTCGAGCAACAGACGGAGAGCCTCTGCACAGACTGGAGGACAGACAGGGTGTTCGGCTGTTTTCGCGCAAATAGGTGGTATCGTCACTCGAGACAAGCTGCAGGCACGGTACACGAAAGAGTCGCAAGTGCTTTCTCATTCCCCGGAACGCGATACTATTGGCTACGGTTGACAAGGCGTGGTCATCCAATCAAATAACCCATCCTTCTCCTCAAAAGCTTTCTCTCGCCTCACTGGCCCACTCCCGCACGAGCAAAGGTCAGGCTGATCTCCTGACGCGCCGACGACAGCTGTCTCACACGAGCGCATAGGTCTTTGTCCTTGTGTGCAGAGCCTTCTTTCCCTTTCGCGTTTCGAGTGGATCGAGTGATCCAGTCGGTCCTCATCAAATCACGACCTGCGACGACGAAAAAGCCTCGGACGTCCATTTTGGGCAAAGTCAGTAGACGCCAAGCCTAGATCGAGGGCTTCCCTCTAGATTGCTCCTGCTCCGAAATTGACAGGAACGAGGGAACAGTTGATTCTCTTCGACAGGCGGACGACGCATCTGTATGAATCACCACGCGACGGAAGCACAATCGGGTTATTATCAATCCACTCCTCCTTCTTCTTTGGACAATATGGCTCATCGAAGCCATGCTATGAATGATGAGCCTCACCGCAGGCCAGTCGTTGCATTGAACCCAAATCGAGCGACTGTCGACGGGCCGAGCTCGATCTTTGCAAATGCCTCGCATGGTCTGACGGGCGACAATCAGCGAAAATTGGCCGAGTATTGGCAAAAGACCATCACGGACATTGAGACTCGCGATCACGATTTCAAGTCTCATGCCCTGCCACTGGCCCGAATCAAGAAGGTCATGAAGGCGGATGAGGAGGTCAAGATGATCTCTGCCGAGGCTCCCATCCTCTTCGCAAAGGGTTGCGAGATCTTCATCACTGAGCTCACCATGCGTGCATGGATCCATGCCGAAGAGAACAAACGGCGGACGCTGCAAAGATCGGACATTGCGAATGCCATCTCGCGATCGGACATGTTTGATTTCCTCATCGATATTGTCCCACGAGAGGAATTCGTTGCAGGCTCGCATGCCGGTGCTGCAGACGGCGGCGATGTTCAGCCAGTCGCTGGCGCTGCCGGAGGCTACATGGGCATGGCCATCGGACACGCTGGTATCCAGGCTCATCCTCAACCGGACACGCATGCTCCACATATGCAACAGGATGGTCAGAGACCAGGTGCTCCGGATGCCCACTTTTACTCCTATGCGTCCATCAAACACGACGAACACAGCCCACACTACCAGCACCAGAGCCACCCGACCCAGCACAATCATCTCCAGCCCCAGCAAGCTCAACATCCACTGCATTCGCAGCAGCACCCACAGCTACACTCCCAGCTGCACCATCAACCTTCCCATCCCTCACAACAGTCATCCCTACCACACCATCTCCAGCAGCCACATAATTCTCAACATCATCTGTATGAAAACAGCAACAGGTTTGGCATGCCAAACGGTGGCATCAATCCTATAAGCTCGCATCATCCTGGCTATCTCGACCAAATGGGGTACAATCCAGGCTATAATCATCACAACGGACCCTCACCATCGCAATATAGCAATCCATACAGCAATCCCTATTCTCCCCACAATATCGCCCCGCCACCGCAAATACATCATGTACGACACTCCGGCGACGGAAGCACGGACACCTCAAGTCCCGCTGGTGGTTACAACAGTCGGTAGCGTAAAATTGCAAACGACGTCTTCCGACTCTTCTCGTCTCTTCTTCGATCACCTTGATCAATTCTGCGAGGACATCTTTGTGAGCCTCTTCTTTTGGGTTTTTGGACGAGAGTTAAAGAATGCCACTCTCTGCAAAAGCAAGTACCGAGCGTTCTCATTCTAGTTTTTTAATCTTTATCTCTTCGATGAAAGTGCTGCGCATGTGCAACTTGAGTGCCACCTTAATTTTCTACATTTGCCCGTGTTGTGGAGAAGGCAGTGATTTTGCTATTCCAAGAGTTGAGAGTGTTTAGCAGGGACACATCTGAGGAGAGTTGTAGTTCCTCAGTCAGTCTCGTCGGTTCATGAGAGGTCATTGTCTCGAATGGTTGAGCTCTCACCTTTTCTGAATGGACAAATGTCACACTCAATTGAAAATGATGCAACTCATGCCGTGAATTCTTCTCGCAAGATTGCCTATCTCGGTCCTCAAGGCACGTTTACGTACCAAGCAGCCGTGCAGGAATTCGAGTCGAATGTCGCCTATGTTCCAGTGACGAATCTGTGCGACATTGTCGGCGCCGTCGAGAGTGGCGAGACGGAACTTGGTGTCTTGCCATTTGAGAATAGTTCGAATGGTCATGTGGTCGCTTCCCTGGATCTCTTGAGAGCTGTCGTGCCGGGATCGATCGAGATTGTAGGCGAGATTTATCTGGATGTTCATCAGTGTCTCCTGTCGTCGACTGGCTTGCAACAAATCAAGCGAATCTATTCCCACCCGCAAGCGTTTGGACAGTGCGAGACATTTCTCAGTCGCCATCTCGCCGGCATCGAACGAATCAACGTCAGTTCGACGGGCAAGGCGGCACAGTTGGCATCAAAGGACCCTGAGGCCGCAGCTATAGCTTCCTCCTCGTCGGCCCAGGCAGTCGGTATTCAGATCCTGCATGCCGATATCGAGGACAACAAGAACAACACGACACGATTCTTCGTCTTGTCAAAGTCGAGGAGGACTTTTGATCCTGCAGACAGGTACAAATCGTTGATTCGATTCACTGTTCCCCATACGAAGCCGGGAAGTCTGGCTACCACATTACAAGGATTCGCCCAGTCATCCATCAACCTGACTAGCATAAGTTCCCGTCCGAACGTCAGTGCCAAGGCGCTCGGCTCTGGTCAGAAATGGGTCTATGTCTTCTTCATCGAATTCGAAGGGCATCGGGAGGACGACACAGTGCGCAAGGTCCTCGAGACGATATCGTCGAATGGCACAGCGGATGAGCTGACCGTCTTGGGGAGCTTCATCGATGTCAGGGCTGATGGGAAGAACCTGGCTCGACTCCGTGGAGGTGCGCCGAGTCCTGGAGATCAGAGTGAAGACGAGTCGGAAGAGGAGGATGGTGGTAGTGCTGACCTAGAGCGGCAGCAGGGTGACGGGCAGCAAAGTCTAGCTGCCGAGGATGACATTGTCGACCGACCCACACGAATCATCGAGGGGGAACAGATTAGTGCCGATGAAGACCTGCTGGATGACTACCCTCTCGATACGGAGGATATTTCCTGTCTGCATTCTCGCATCCGGTCGATTCCTTCCCTGCATCTCGAACGTTTCCAACGACTCAAGACAATCTGCCTCCGGCAGAATGAAATCACAAAGATCCAGAATATGCCGAGAGAATTGGAAGAGCTCGATCTCTACGATAATTTGATTGGACACATGGATGGCCTCGAGAACCTCGACAATCTGACAAGTCTAGACTTGAGTTTCAACAAAATCAAGCACATCAAAAAGATCAACCACTTGAAAAAATTGCAGACGCTCTACCTGGTCCAAAACAAGATCAGTCGGATAGAAGGGCTCGAAGGACTGATCGAGCTGACGATGCTCGAATTGGGAGCCAACAGGATCCGAGAGATTGAGAATCTGGAGACGCTAAAGTCACTGCAGGAGTTGTGGCTAGGGAAGAACAAAATTACGGAAATCAAGAACCTCGAAAGTCTGCCTGGTTTACGACTCTTGTCCATTCAATCAAACAGGTTGTTGCAAATCACGGGTCTCGAGAGTCTGGCTGAGACGCTTGAAGAACTCTACATCTCCCACAATGGATTGACGAGTCTCGAAGGACTCGCCCCCCTGAGAGTATTGAAAGTGTTGGACATTTCAAACAACAGCATCACCCATCTCACGCACATCTCTCACCTCTCACAACTGACGGAGCTTTGGGCATCTAATAATCAGCTAGAGTCCTTTGACGAGATTGAAAGGGAATGCGGAGGGCTACAACAACTGGACACTGTCTATTTCGAAGGCAATCCATTACAGAGGAAGAATCCGACTACCTACAGGAACAAGGTCAAGTTGTCGGTCAACCCAAACATCAAGCAGATTGATGCCAACATTTTACGCATATAGAATCACGTAGCGAATTGACCTCCAGATCCCCTGAAACTATTCTTATACATGACCTAAATCGTGTCGATCGTCTTGTTGCGTGCATGTCGTACAGTGCAATCATGAAAGTGATACGAGACCTTCCGTACCCGGGTCACTTGAGTGTGACGATTGAGCAAGGCCCGCTTCAGAACAACGATCTCTGCCAGACTTTCAGAATGAGGAGTACCATTGCTGAAATAGGGAGATTCCTCAAACTCAGAATCGACGTTTATTGCTTGACTTTAGTGCCATTGACAGAGAGATAGTGGTAGAGAACAATCAGAATCATCATTGCTGCACATAAAATTAGCCTCCATTGTGTGTATCTGGCCAACTCCCAATCTCCCCGAGCGAGGAGGAAGTCACGCGTACTTACTAGTACCAAGTCCTATGACATACGAATTCAACTCGTCTCCTGTAATCATCTCTGCGCTGCTGGCCGGGACACGAGCGTAGATGCTTGTTGAGAGAATGTCGCGATATACAAAGGGAGTCTTGACCTATCAAACGTCTCGCTCGTATCTCTCGCTCTTGAGTTCCGCCACACGAGATGTGATGAGCATCATCGCGTTCAAAAGTCTCTGGCAGACAAGACGTCTCTTGTCACCAGTCTACCTTTTCTTCTTAAGGGGTTGAAGAGAAGGAGTCGACACTTTTGTTGGAGGGTCTCTTGATGTTGCAGTTGATTCAGCCGCCGATAGAGGCTCTTGCAAAGCTGGCAGGTCTCCCTGTCGACCCTCTCAAAATCATCCTCTGTCTGCTGCTCTCCTATCCTCTGTCCGGTCTGTTGAAACGACTGCCGGATCGTTCACCCCTGCTCAAAAATCTCTTCGTCATCGGAGTCGGTCTCTTCTTCCTGATAGGAGTCTTTGACCTGTGGGGTGGCATTCGGACGATTTTGATTTCGGGTCTAGGGACCTGGGTCTTGTGTCGATATGTGCAAGGGCCCATCATGCCCTGGATCAACTTTTTCTTCATCATGGGACACATGTCCATCAAGTAAGATGCCAGGTTTGGAGAATGGAAAACATTTGGGTGTTGATTGGAGTATAGTCAGATTCACCGACAACGATTCGGGAACCCGGATATCGTCGACATTACAGGTGCTCAAATGGTCTTGGTCATGAAACTCACGGCGTTTGCGTGGAATGTGTATGATGGCCGCCTGGCTCGTAGAGCTCAAGGTGGCGTGTCGTCTCTTGCAGAGTTTCAGCAAGAGTCGGTGCTCGTCGAGATGCCCGACCCAGTGAGCTATATTGCCTGGATCATGTTCTTTCCCAGTCTCTTGATCGGTCCCGCGTTTGAGTATGCCCAATACAGAGCATGGCTCAACTGTTCACTCTACAATGTCAAGCCGAAAGCCAACTCGAAAGCTGCAAAGAAGATGTCGAATGGACGGAAGATTCCTCGTTCGGGAACAGCTGCAACGAAACGTGCGGCGGAAGGCTTCTTTTGGCTATTTTGCTATACCATGCTGGCCTCCCGATTCAATGTAGACTATGTCCTCTCGGACGAATTTACGACGAGATCGCTCTTCTATCGGTTCCTCTACATCATGCCGTTGGCCTTTACCCATCGGTCCATGTACTATGGTGTCTGGAAACTGTCCGAGGGTGCCTGTATCCTCGCCGGTTTCGGCTTCAATGGGTTCACCGCATCTGGCAGCATCGACTGGTCCTCGATCGAGAACATTTCACCCTACGAGTTTGAAACTGCACAGAATACAAAGGCCCTCTTGGAAGCATGGAACAAAAACACAAACAAGTGGCTCAAGAATTACATCTACCTGCGTGTGACGCCGAAGGGCAAGAAGCCCGGTCTGAGAAGTACCATTTGCACATTTGCCACGAGCGCAATCTGGCACGGCTTTTACCCCGGGTACTATTTCGCCTTTGCGACGGGTGCCATGGCACAGACCATCGGTAAACAGTACCGTCGGTCCCTCAGGCCCTTCTTCCTGAAAGCAGACCTGAAGACCCCGGCATCGAACAAATGGATCTATGACGTCATCTGTTGGTCAGTCACCCAGTTCTCATGGGCCTATATCGTCCAACCCTTCGTCGTTCTCTCCCTGAGTGGCTCCTTCTTGTTCTGGAGACGGTATTACTTTGTGCTGCATGTCGCCATGGGACTAAATTATCTCTTCTTCAACACGGCCGCCTCGGCTTCCCTGAAACGATCACTCAAGCAAAAGGTGAAGCGGGCAGAGAGTCTCAAGACGAAATCGGCAGAGGCCTCCACAGAGTCGAGCCATCATCACGTCACGACGATCCCTGAGGCAAGTGATGCCACCACAAAGGAGATTTTGGAGATGAAGGAAAAGACCTTGGCTGGGATCGATTCTAAGAACCCTTCAAGAGGAAGTTTCCAAGCTGTTGGGCAAGGAAGTGTCTACCTAATCAGTATGTAGCTCAGGTTTCACAGCGCGAGAGACCCAGTGTATTATATTCGTCAGATGACAATCTATCGTCTAAAGTAAAAAAAAAGCTTGCAAAACCAGAGGTGCTGGTTACAATTCCGAAAGTTTTGGAAGATGTTGCTTTCAAAGTTCACTAAGGGTCTATAAATTCGATGCGGTCGGAGGGACTTGCTGCATGAGTTTCTGCTTGACTGAATGATAGAGTTCCGCGCCCAAGGTCTCGCACATGAATTTCTCAAAGCCTCCGTACTCTGCCTCGATCATTTCTAGAGTCCGTTCCATGACTTTTGCATCGCTGCCCATCATCTGCTTCACTGCAGCGAGTTGCTTGGCCCTTTCTGAGTCCGTCAACGGAGGTCTCGAGGGCGTCGCTGCATGAGCCTCGCCGCCGGGGTGGAGGGAGTTGAGTCGATTCAGGACCTCTGGGATGAGAGGCTCGAGTGCCTTGGCAGTGACACTGTAGTCTTCTACGATGACGGGCCGAGGGGTCTCTGTGGTCGAGAGGAGGAGGGCGCAGAGAATCCCCGTCCTGTCTTTGCCTGCCGAACAGTGAATCAAGATTCCGCGCTTGTTTGCTGTCGGAGCGTTTCCGAGAGGAGGAAAAGAAGAAGGAGCACCGGTCGTCTGAGAAGCAGAGGGTTCAGATTTATTGCTAGGCAATGTCTCGTCTAGTAAATTGAAGATGGTCCTCAATGGGCCCGCAATGTTGTCCAAGATGCCTCGGTATGCCGAAAGGAACCCCTCGTGACCAAGTTTATATAGATTATGACGTCGAGCAATCTCCTCGGGACTGTAATTCTGAGACTGGAAGACTGGAGCATGAAGTCTCACGATCCCCAGAGGTCGCAGATCCGCGTCCGTGAATGAAGTCTCTGCAGGGCCGACAGTCCCGTTCTTCTGGATCTCGGGTAAGGAACGGACGTCGATGATGGTATGGATGTAGTGAGACAGTTGGACGAGTCCTCTCGGCCTGAGATGGGAGAGATCTGCAGAGCGATAGACCGTGCCGTGGGGGAACGAGTCACATCCCAAATCTCGAAAGTTGTAGACCGTGTCGACGTCCTTGATCCACTGAATCATCGGACTAACCCAGTGAGCCTAAGAGTGGTCGAGAAAGATAGAAAGAGCTTAGCGAGATGGTCATGGACTCTCATCTTCTTCCCCAGGCTGGAGATCGGGTGGTAATCTTGTGCACGTGAGAGCAAGGACAAACTTTGTGGGAGAAAAAAAGCAAACTATTTGGTGTTTTATTTAATGGCATTCCATGAAAGTCGGGGTGAGCGTGCGTGCGTGCTTCCTCCTGACATTAGACTCAAGTATAAATGTGCAGTGATGGATAATGATGTCGATCCAGGTGATGAAAACGCGCCTCTGACTATCCAGAGCAGAGTGCTGCCATCGAGATATCTAGCATATATGAGTTCCGATGATCTTTGCAAATCCACAGTCAACATGATGACAAGCAGTATTCATAAGCTCAAAATTGATGAACATGAAGCGTGTATCTTCACATTCCAATTACCATCTCCACGTCCTGTCAATTCTCGTTTCTCCGAAATACGCGAATTGTGGCGTTTCCACGGAAATTAGACGACGAGAACAGATGCGGCGGGCGGCTCCACGAAACCCTGTACTTCTCAAGCATAGATGAGATCAAACATCTACACTATGGGCCTGTGTGATGATAGTCCAGCATGAGTACAGAATTCAGGTTCTGATGCTCTGTCGATCAGTTCTTCGAAACACTTTTGGGAAATCTTAACGACTTCTGGGGGGAGTAGATGTCTGCTACGCTGAACTATCGACTAGGGTACTACTTGGCAGGTGGCTTGTTTTACCGGGAAAGCCAATAGCTATTGCAAGGTCAAGGACACCTTGTCGAGCCAACTACCACCACTGCGGCAATACTCTTCAAGTATCACGAAGGGCCTCGGTCGACATACGAGGAGAGCCCTCGTGGTAAAGCCTGCCTGCTGCCAATTTCTCTTTATCTGCTTTGAGGTCCGGAATCTTTTCGATGTCGGCGGTGCTGTAAATGTTCCGTGAATGATCCACGCAGGCGAAATGTACTGTTTCAACTCCTTCTCAAGAGTGACCTTTGTCATTTCGCTGATGTCATACACCGGATTGTCCTTCGACCTGGCACGTTTACCGGGCGAGATAGCCACCTTACTATGAAGTGGAGGTGATACAGCCGAAGATAGACCATCACTTGAGTCAGTGCCGGTCCTTACAGATGTGGAAGAATCGTGTTCACATTGCGAATGCCTCCTCTTCTGGCCGGACGTCTGTATCTGGCTCGAGCACGAACCGTCTTGCTTCGTTGCTTGACCAGTAGAGTTTTCATGGTCATGCGCAGAAATTGGTGTTTGCTGGACAAGGAAGGCAGCAGGATTGATGGCTCCCTGCTGTCGCTTGTCCCACTCATCTTCTGGCCTGCTTTCGAAATATTTCAGCCACTCCTCTCCTTCAGATGATAGCACATATGTATGGCTACATCCGATCGGAGCTGTGGCCAAGCTAATTGGCTGCTTCAGCGGAGTATCATCCTTCGCTTGCGGCGCTACATCCGGCTGATTCTCGGCCCTCTTTGGGAAGTGTTCACTACTGCAAGACTCTTTGACAGCCTGAGTCGGCGGCTGCAGTTCACTACTGTCTGCCACGAGGTATGTTGTGGAGGGTCTGTCGACTTGTGTCAGATAAGCACTTGTCGATACCGAAGGAGCACTCGTCAACGGTGAAGAGACGAAGAATTGGTCGATATCCCATTCGTAAGAGTTCTGAGGTGGCAGAAGAAACCACGTCTCCTCGAGCGGCTTTTCGACTTCGATGGCGGAATCTGTTACTGGATTAGACATTATGTTATAAGGATGCTAAGAAAACGGGCTGAACAGAACGCTGTAAGGAAACACTCGCTAGACTGTACAAGATATCGACGAATGACTTGATGCCTTTTTTGAGAAGAGATTCTCACGATCCTTGCCTTGTACTGAAATGTGGGAATATGTAACAAGACATGTATGCTCCCGCGGCTGCTTAGCATTGATTCCTGCCGCGATTACTGCATTGGGGAGTATGCTTCTCGTGGTGCCGGACATTGGTATCTGGCGCAGTATCGAAAGATTTCGAGAAGTCTTGGTGACTGCTTGATTGTCATATTGTAGCTTGAAACATACATCTCTGTGCTACCCTCCGGACGATGTTTACAGATCTGTGATCATATTTATGAGTTATAGATGTCCATACTTCTAGAGGAGCTCAAGAAGACATGATCAGTCAATTGTCTATACGGCTTGTGCAGGTGCAGAGCACACTGAGCTCGGCCACAGATTATTGGATCAGAATACGATATCATTGACTTCGTTGCCATAAAGTCAATGATACACAAATGGAGTGCCTTGGAAAATCTGTGGGTGCTGCATATCGTGAGGTAATTCGAAGTCAACCGTATCTGACTGTTGTAAGTCCGGTACCTCAGCTTCGCTCGATCGCGACGCGTCTCAAATCCGCGCGACAAGGTTTTCATGAGCACGCTGATCTGCATGCTACTCGCACGTAGCCTCAATGCTCTAGACATAGCAGATACTAGACGAGGTCGTGCTCCCGCTCGTCAAGTCAGTGTCTCAGTCAGGGCTCTAGTCATCTGGTGCTCTTGCGGAAAGCAACTCGTGGCACGTCTATGCAAGCTCCAGGATTCGTCGAATGGTCTCGTGGCGTCAGCCCTCCGGGCATTTCTCGGCGGCGTCAAACCCCAGTGGCGCTTGCCACAGATCTGTCTCAAAGCCAACAGGTGCATTTGACGCGACCGTGGCTGACAAGACTCTCTCAGATTCATCTTCCCCAGTCTTCTTCAGCTGGTCCTTCGTATGGCAGAAACCTTGAGTCCTGAGTCCTGAGTCCTGAGTCGATGTCGCGTACCTGCATTGCAGATCCTCCAGCTCGTATGTTCGTGACCCATCGTCATGAAATGCCTCAGAGGTGATCTCAGTAGCTCGTCGTCCTCAAAGGCTCTCTATCCTCATGTCGTTTCCTGACTTTCCTTTTCCAGTCTTTATTCGCATTCTCCATCATCCATCCTTAAGACCGGTATCGAGTCAATCCTCGATATCTTGTACAGTCTAGCGAGTGTTTCCTTACTGCGTTCTTTCCAGCCCGTTGTCTTAGCATCCTTATAACATAATGTCTAATCCAGTGATAGATTCTACCATTGAAGTCGAGAAGCCGCTCGAAGAGACGTGGTTTCTTCTGCCACCTGTGAATTCTTGCGAATGGGATATCGATCAATTCTTCGTCTTTGGCTCGTCCGACGAGGAGGAGCCATCACCGTTGACGAGTGCTCCTTCGGCATCGACAAGTGCTCCTCTGACACAAGTCGACAAATCCTCCACAGCGTACCTCGTGGCAGACAGTTGTGAACTGCAGCCGCCGACTCGAGCTGCCAGAGAGTCTTGCATCACTGAACACTCCCCAAAGAGGGCCGAGAATCAGCCGGATGTAACGCTGCAAACGAAGGATGATACTCCGGTGAACCAGCCAATCAGCTTGACCACAGCTCCGATCGGATGTAGCCATACATATGTGCTATTACCTGAAGAAGAGGAGTGGCTGGAGTATTTCGGAAGCAGGCCGGAAGATGAGTGGGATAAGCGACAGCAAGTAGCCATCAGTCCTGCTGCCTTCATTGTCCAGCAAACACCAATCCCTATGAATGACCATGAAAACTCTACTGGTCAAGAAACGAAGCAAGACGGTTCGTGCTCGAGCCAGATACAGACGTCCGGCCAGAAGAGGAGGCATTCGCAATGTGAACACGATTCTTCCACATCTGTAAGGACCGGCACTGACTCAAGTGATGGTCTATCTTCGGCTGTATCACCTCCACTTCATAGTAAGGTGGCTATCTCGCCCGGTAAGCGTCGAAAGTCGAATGACAGTCACCTTTATGAGATCAGCGACATGTCCAAGGTCGCCCTCGAAAGGGAGCTGAAAAACTATATCTCGCCTCCATGGGTGATCCACGGAAAATTCTACAGCTCTGCGGATATAGAAAAGATCCCGGGCCTGCAAGCTAAGAAGGAACAACTGGCGGGTGGCAAGCTCTACCACGAGGGCTTCCCGCGTATGTCGTCCGAGGCCCTCCGGGAGACCTTAGAGTACTGCCGCAATGGTGGTAACTGGCTCGACAAGGTCTCCTTGACTCCGGAACAGCTACTAGCTTTCCCGGTAAAGTAAGCCACCTGCCAAGTAGTAGCCTTAGTAGGTACTTCAGCGTAGTAGACACCTGTTTTCCCCTGAAGTCCTTAAGATTGCGCAAAAGTGTTGAAAGACCGATAGATATGGCATGTTAACCGGCATCATATACCCATGCGCCAATGATTGTCACAGCAAGCCATGCAACGGATGCTTTGCCTCACCTATGCTTGACGGGTACAAGATTCGGAACGCTTCAGCGGAATGTTTAGCTACATTTTATCGACCTCGCCGGACACTGTGGCTTTATCTCTCAGTGGAACTTTAAATCATACTTCGGAGTGTTATCCATAGCAATCTTGAGTTAGAGTGTCCTCAGCAGGCGGATCACTTTCCTCCACGAGTCTTTCATCCCATCTCATTCCATCCAATGTTCACTCGTACCGTCGGGTTTGGAGTCACGGCTCCACAGTTTGATGGTTCCCGCATCTGCTCGGGTGTAGGAGTTGTTGTGGATTCTGGAGAGCCCGATAACCAGAGGGCATGCCATGCTTACTACAGCTTGCTGCCCAATAAGCTTCGGAAACAGTATGGTCATCATGAGGCACCCTATGGGATAGAAAGACGAGGGAAAGATTAGAAAAAACTCATGTTTTATTGTAAGTTGTACACATCAAGCACAGATGACGAAATAGATCTTTTGCAAGGAGACTTGTAATCACAGCTTCACCTACATAGCGAATCTACTATCTATTGCCAGCTTGGAACCAGGAAACAAGATAAGCCCTCAGCTGTCTTAGTATAACTGATGAGCAGCTGTCTTAGTATATTCACTGAGCAACCACTTGGCAGGTAGCTTTCTTGGCTGAGAAAGCTTGTAGCTGTTGCGGAGTCAAGGACACCTTGTCAAGCCAATTACCACCATTGCGGCAGTACTCTAAGGTCTCCCGGAGGGCCTCGGTCGACATGCGAGGAAAGCCCTCGTGGTAGAGCTTACCCCCTGCCAACTTCTCCTTCCTGGCCTTGAGTTCAGGCATCTTTTCGATCTCGACAGTGCTATAGAACTTTCCGTGGATGATCCACGGAGGGGAAACATAGTTCTTCAGCTCCTTTTCGAGCGAGACTTTTGTCATGTCGCTAATTTGGTACACCGGAGTGTCTGTCGATTTGAAACGCTTGCAAGGCACGATAGCCATCTTCCCATGGCCAGGGTACGGCTCTCCAATGGCTGAGGAATCGGTCGAGCTTGAGGATGGCCCGGCATTGCAGGAGTCCTTGATCGGGACAGAGACATTGCAGAGAGATTGATCACGCTTTCTCTTTCTGTGAGCTGCCTTTAGCTGATCTGAGGAAGAGCCGTCCTCGGCTGATGCTTCAATGGCTGCACTGTAAGAGGGAAGTGTATTCCCTACACAATTGGGTGCTTCTGACGGAAGAGCTGTACCAAGATTAGTGTACATCAGCTGCTGCGCTGCCCACTCGTCTGTCGGGGTGACTTCGAGCCATTCAAGGAAGGCTTTCTCTTCCTCAGTCGGCAAGTATGTCTGGGTCAGTCCAGGAGGTGCTGCGGCCAGGTGATTGTGAGCGCTGGCCGTGTCATTATCCTTGACTGTCGGTGCACCATCTCGGGGTCCAGCGATTTTGGTCGGTATGTGACTATCAGCGACGTCCTCAAGAGTGTCAATCCACTGCTCCCAATCGATTTGATCGTTGCTAGCTGGATCTCTGGATACTTGCTCATCCTGTGCCAAAGGAGCACTCGTCAATTGTGATGGCTCCTCCTCGTCGGACGAGCCAAAGATGAAAAATTGGTCGATCTCCCAATCGTAAGAATTCTGAGATGGCAGAAGAAACCACGTCTCTTCGAGCGGCTTCTCGACTTCAATGGTAGAATCTATCACTGGATTAGACATTATGTTATAAAGATGCTAAGACAACGGGCTGGAAAGAACGCAGTAAGGAAACACTCGCTAGACTGTACAAGATATCGAGGATTGACTCGATACCGGTCTTAAGGATGGATGATGGAGAATGAGAATAAAGACTGGAAAAGGAAAGTCAGGAAACGACATGAGGATAGAGAGCCTTTGAGGACGACGAGCTACTGAGATCACCTCTGAGGCATTTCATGACGATGGGTCACGAACATACGAGCTGGAGGATCTGCAATGCAGGTACGCGACATCGACTCAGGACTCAGGACTCAGGACTCAGGACTCAGGACTCAGGGTTTGTGCCATACGAAGGATCAGCTGAAGAAGACTGGGGAAGGTGAACCTGAGAGAGTCTTGTCAGCCACGGTCGCGTCAAATGCACCTGTTGGCTTTGAGACAGATCTGTGGCAAGCGCCACTGGGGTTTGACGCCGCCGAGAAATGCCCGGAGGGCTGACGCCACGAGACCATTCGACGAATCCTGGAGCTTGCATAGACGTGCCACGAGTTGCTTTCCGCAAGAGCACCAGATGACTGGAGCCCTGACTGAGACACTGACTTGACGAGAGGGAGCACGACCTCGCACAGTACTTGCCATGTTTAGACCCATCGAGGCTACGTGCGCGTTGCATGCAGATCAGCGTGTTCAGTGAGACCTAAGCACTGGCCACGAGTTGAGCGGGACCAGACGTACCAAGCAGGACTCACAACAGGCAGGCTTGTCTATTTTGACCTCAATCACGAGCTTCGGACGTGGATCAGCAAAGATCGCGAAGCAATTCGCGATCAAGCCCGGCTAAGTTGCACAATACAGTATTCGCGATCTGGACAAAGTCTGCCTATACACGCACGATATCTCTGACAAAGGTCAAAGCCTAGTCGATATTCATGGTGAGTGTTTCTTGCATGGACTAGATATCTCCACTATTACATGAACCATACAAGGCAACTTGGCCATTCATTTTTCAAGTGCTTGATCTTAGCAAGCTAGAGCTGTATCGGTATCATGTCCACTGATCCCCTCGTCTGAGGTATCTCTTGAGCATGTACCCATCTATCACTCAACTGTCACTTCAGGTTTCCGATCCCAAGTGACTGTCGACAAGACCATCCAAGGTTAGTCTCGCAGCACTGCTGATCTCGAGAGGCAGATCTGAGACGTGAAAGGGAAGTCTTGGCGGAGTGTAAGCTCTGTCATGTGAAACTAATAAGCAAAATTAAAATTCTCACAGTCGAAATCACAACACTGTCGTACTTTTCTACCTTTGAATCGCTCGGGAAACCTTCTATATACACCTCTTTCGTCTAGTCATCAATGGGAATCAACATGGCTCCATTTCTAAAGTAAAAGATGGGCCCGGATCTTGCTCTAATATGTTAGGAAACAGGTCTGTCAACAGAATTAGGTATCAGCTTGAACAAGGTGTCGTTGAATAGTTGACAATAATTGAGATTGACGAGAAGCTCTTATTCTCAATTTCTCTCATGCGTGTTGGCGGTATTCCCAAAATGGCTCAACCAAAAGCCGTTAGTGTGATCGACCAATTGTCGTTTAAGGCAAGAGATTGAAAACCCAGCTCAGCTTAGCTCAACTGGGGTAGGTGGTTGCAATTCAAGTGTACACAGAGAATTCAAATGCTGAATGAGCTGAAAAGAATGAAAGAGATAATCTGCTAATCTACTGGGTAATCACCCACAGTATGTCTATGCTCAGCCGACAGGAGTCTCATAGAGTCTCGAGTCTGTAAGCAGTGCATGACAAAGGAAGAGGAATACCTGCTGATGGCTCAGACTCGGCAGGTGTTCTCTCCCACTTTCTTGACTCCCAGAACCGCAGTGTCTTTTCCTCTACGTCTACGGGATTGCTATACATGTCAGAATTGGCTTGCAACTTCTCAGGACAGGAGGTGATGCTTACATGCAAACCTGAAAATCGAGGACGTTTTTGTATTCTAGCTGGTCGTATTGATTAAGACCCCAGCCAGAAGCGTCGTTCTTGACGACTGTCGTGGTACAGGTTGCTACTTCATTGACAAAGATGAGATTACAGTGCTTTCCAAATTCATTGCTCAATGTCAAGGTGGATCCCTCGAGATTGAAGTGAGTGCTTGTCGAGTCGATGGAGCCCTTGACCTCGACCAGTTTCAGTGGAAGATTATTGGAGGCATCCGCATCGGTTCCGAGAAAGATGCTGTAGGATTTGGCGCCTTTCAAATTAGAGACTGGTCTGAGGATATAGGATTTGACAAAGTCGGGCAACTTGTAAGCGAAAGATAATCCGAGGAGACTGGTCAGTGAGATCGTGAAGAGCTTCATGACTTGAATTTGGACTTTTGCAATGAGAGATCTTCGACGGGAGGTGCGACTATTTATGCGAAGGACGCTGTTCACTGAAGGGTCTGGGATTGATATTTCAAAACTTTGATGAGCTTTCTGACAACTCACCAGGCAGCTGTATGTGTCAGATGTAGATGAAATCTGACAAAGAGATCATAAGAATTGCTCCACGTATATTGATGTGGCATCGATAAAAATCTTATCAAACGACTGTCAACCTGAAACATCCTAGATGGTAATCTGTTCTGGATTGGGTGATTGATAGAACTTTTGACGGTATGCTCATGGCTTCAACATGCGGTCGCTTGGGGAGATCAAAATATGATCCAGGAATGCGCTGTTCTCTGCAACGAAAGTGCTTCGAATTGGAATTTATTGGACATCGTTCAATCATGGATAGCAACACGGTCAACGGATGGAGATTTGAAGTGACGAACATCAGTCGCTAAGCATTGACCTGCTACTTGGCCTACTATTATGCTGATGTGTAGCGTTCTGACAAATTCTCCAGTTTCATATTGGTCTTCTCACATTCTTCCGTCTCCTTCTCGGTTTTGTAGACATCATAGAATCCAGGCTTTCCCGGACTACAGATGGTCAGCAATGAAAACCTGTGAAGAGTCGGCGACTTACGCTACACAAGCATAGACGTGCTTATTGCCGTCATCGAAGGAGACCTGGCCGTTCTTTACTCTCCACTTTGTCAATGCGTGCTGATTACAGACAAGCTTGCCTGGTTCGTCGAATGTGAGAGCACACTTGTCCTCGGGAGCTCTGATCTCCTTCTCAAACTTGTCGTACGCTACGTCAGAGGCAGTGATTGCGGAGATAGAAGCCAATTGAGCAAGAGCTTTTCCATCACTCAAATCAGTGACGAGATAGAAGAGTTTCTTGTCGACACTGGCGTGAATCCTCTGTGCCTGCGCATCAGAAGATCCTGCTGCGTGAGCGCAGACACTTCTCAAGGTAGAGATGCCTAGGATTGCGAGGATAGTGGTTGGAAATTGCATAGTGTCGAGATTTACCTTCAAGTTCTTGCGATTGTGGTTTGATTGAGTACTTGACGGTGGACTCAACGCGGTCTATAAATGCTGGTTCCCCTCCATTTTTGATCAAGATCAGGAGTTCCTGTTTGTTCTTATTGAGACATAGTGCTGGATTGTTTACATTAAGAACACCAATCACAATAATCTGTTCTATACAGCATATCAAACAGTCTGGAACTTCTGTCACTGACCCCGGATCCTTCGAAACTGTTGCGTATGACGAGTCGACGAATCAGTTGCAATCTTGTCTGCAGATCAAATACAATTCGACACCACATTCTTTTGCAAAACACAAGCTGATGGTAGACCTGCTTGCGACAAATCACCTGATCAGGAGCATACTATAGTACTGAAGTTGACGTGAGATTTCTCATACCTGTTCTGCCCTGAATCATCTCAGTACAAGGCGAGGTACTGAGAGTGCCTGACGGAACCTTGTGGCAGATTGTTGTATGCTTGAGCTATGGACCGACCTGTTCTATCTGTGCTATACTTGGGATCAGTGGAATGTTTAAGCAGATGATTGAAATCAGGCTTAACAAAGCTTTGTAGACCAGCGCTGTCATAATTGTCCTGCGAAGCAATTTCAGTGACAATCATTATAGCAATGTGGTTTGATATGTCTTCATACTTGCACGTAGATTGTATTCTATTGAAGTAGACGAGATTCCAGATCCGTCTGATACGATATGAAAAATTCCAAGATGGCATAGTCTCAATTTCAAACAACAAGGTTCGAGCAGCTCACACAATTCAGTGTGATCTGTTCGCAATTGTTGACAGGCGCTCTCCCATCTGAGCTTATCCTAAGCACCCAAAATTCCAGATAATTCTGGTTGCTAGCTTCGGTGAACCTGACATGATGAGCATGATTTTAGGAAGCACGAAAAACTTACCTTTCTTTACTCGGCTCAATGGGACAAGCCCAATTAGTCATCACCTTCTTTTCATCACCATATCCCAAAGTGTTTCTACCAGCTAGACGCCAAAAGAAGGATGTTTTCGTGGTCTTGGTGGCTAGATAGAAACTTTTCTGGGAAGACGAATCCACAAAGACTCTTGATGTTCCATCATTCACTCCAATTTGAGAACGTCCCTGTTTGGTGATGAAACGCATGGGATTGTAGTGCTTGTCCCGTGTCTGGGTAAGTACAATCATGGGAAATTGGTTCTTCATATTTGTTGCTATGTCGAGTCTCAAGACGCGTTTTTTTTGTGAAACGGGTGAGGTCTCAATTGCGTTCGTAAAAGATGATCCTGCCGGAAGAAATGCATCTGAGAGACCAGCATGAGCAGTTGAGAATAGGACAGAGATGCTGCTAAAGATTAGAAAACACACAGAGTTCTTCATTCCGAATGTAAGAGATTGTGAATGTCCCACCAAGAGAATGTGATGATGTAGGATTGTAGTAAGATATGTGTGAAGTGGGAAAGAAGAGAATTATAGGGGAGGCGTGGGAAAGTCCCTGACGGACGAGACCATCCACAAACACCACTCCTTTCATCTCGGCATGCTTAAACGTCTGGTGTTGATGAATTGTTTGTCTATTCATGGGTCTTACAGTCACATGATCAATTTCAATCAGTACGAGGAGATTGCACATTATTTCAGTCTCAACAGTCTGTTCATACACGCACTTGAAGAATTTGTGTCTGTGCCGACATGTGAATGGCACGCAAGAGATGAGGTTGAAGATTTCAAAGAAGATACTTGATATCACGAGATGAGTAGAAGCACTCACTCACATTGAGTCTCAGTTGTAAGCATGAATAACAGATGATCTTCCCACGGAGTGGATCGAATTTGCAATATGTGTTGTGATCGCTCATACAGTATACGATAACATTGCTCCAGCATGCGCATGACGGTCATACAAGAGCTCTCCTGAGTCAAGGCTCATCATACAAGGAGAATAGATCACTGTAGCTGTGGAACTGTCCGAGCGTAGGACATAAGAGTCTATTGTTCTTCTACTTTTCTTCCCTCTGTCTACGTGAGACAAGCCACGATCCGCCACCATAGCCACTTTTCAAGGAGGAACTTCTGGCTTGTTTGACAGATCTCGCACAGTGAGTCAATTGATCATACTCTGTTGGCCACCACGATGAGATTGCCTCTATCGAAGGTATCAAGCTCTGGAGATGGCACTGAATTATACTATAGACATATAGACAAGATTAGATACGAAAAGAGCGTTCCTGTGGTCCCCCGCGTCACTACTCGGTTTCTGACCAGATGCTGTTGGGGTCTCATGGAGATGGGCCGGGTTCGCCTCTGCCGCCGCACTCGATAACTGCTCTTGCACAGTCTTTGCCAAGTAAATCATTCGCTGGAACCTTCCTCAAGACTTTCGTGGTGCTTCTGGGCAGTCTGCAGTCATGTCAATCACCTCATGTTCCCCCAGAACTTGAGTAGAACTTACGTGCAAAGCATCAGACTGCCATGCAAGAGTTCCAATCTATCATAATGTCCTCGTTCAGGCTTATTGTAGACCCAATGAGTCAATTCTTTCTTCTTATCGAGATCATATGTGAAGCGCGATCGAGCATCGTCCCAGTGGATCTCGCGAGGTTTCTGTCCCAGATGATCTCTGACCAAGAGTATGTGGGCATCTGTCAGCTCCCAGGTATCTTTCAAAGATGAATCTTCTGCGGACTCATCGGCGTCAGCAGCTCCAAGAACTACTTGGTACTTGGGGCCACTTGGAATTGGTTGTCTGACTAGTCCTACACCATCCCTCGGAGTTTCCTGGTCCGGTGCATTCATTGGGCTGCTGTGAGAGGTAAAAATTGTACAGTCGTGCAGATATAGAGAGCAACACAATTGAAAGAATGAGAAGATCAAGCAGTACTGGGAAAACTTCATTGTCGTCCTCGATCAAGCTATCGTGCTGCACAAGAAGTGAGGTATGGGGAATGGGGAGATCTTATGCAGCAAGGCAAGGGAGTCCTCTTATATGTCTGGACTCTCTTATCATCGTGCCAGGTATCTCGACAGCCATTGGCGATATCTCACAGTATGTCGCAATCTCGCGACATATTTTGTGTGTCCAATGAGCTCATGTGCTTTGATTGTGGTCCTCAATCTATGATGCTGCTCGTGCATTCAAGTCTACGACAATGGTCCTCGTGAGAAGTTTCACATTGACTCTGATTTTCACTTTCTCCTCTTCAGCTACATATTTCTTATGCTCTCGAATACAACTTTGCTCGAGGACTGGTTGACCACTCGTATCCTTATCATTGATATGCCCAGAAAATGGCTTGAATTGTCAGGCTGTTTATGCCACTTGTCAATTGTCACCCTGACAGAGTGCATGCGAAAGACGCCAATCAGATTGGCACTACCGCCACGTTCCCCCACATAAATCTGGCATTCGTCAAGGCTGTAAGTTCCCCATGATTGCCGGCAGATCTCTCATCCCACTCTTGCCATGAGAGAAATCTCTGAGGTGAGTTGGGGGATCTGCTTCAATGCTCCACATTGCGTTATTTAGCCCGATGTTGCGACATCCTGAAGCCTCATTCTGGAACACTCTAGATCTGACACATGATTGATTAGATCTCAAAAACAGTCATATCGACACGGAACGGCTTGGTGGTGCAAATGCATGTTTTTTGATCATGTTTCTTCTCGATACTCATCTCATCTCAGCTTGCTCAGTGATTTACCTGACACTTGATCTCTCCTTTCAAGCAGTCTCTGGTGTAGATCAGACTCAAGACTCGTGGTTGATTGTGACCGACAGGACAACTGCTAACTTCATGTCCTCCTGTAGGAGACAGTTTGACAAATTCGGTCTCTTGTGTTCCTGTACCTAAATTGCTGATTGACCAGGTGATTGTTTGTGAGACTGTTTTCATAAGTCGAGGGAAACGTATGTGGCCGTCGCTGTCTGGCACAGCAGGACCGTACATGCCAGGACTCGATGACTCGACTAATAAATGTCCATCTCCGAGCAAGTCGAATGATTGATGAGCTTCAACGTGATTCAATTGGTTGAAAAGTCTGAGATATGTTTGACCGCTCGCGTCTGTCTGAATGACGAGCCAGTCTCGTTCGTCCACTCCTGCGTTGAACGTACACTTGACAAGCTTGGCTGGCGAAGGAGCACGACCAGACGGAACACAATGAGCTGGCAGCATCCAAGAAAGAGCCAAAAATAAGCTCGAAGTAAGCTTCATATGAGCCAATGATTTGATTCAATTGAATGTACAATCAAGTGGATCTGTCTTGTCAAGTCAGTCTTCTTATAGATCTGGCTGTGAGACTGGAGCAGCCGGGATGGCATTACCCGTGCCTGATGTATAGGAGGTTGGCAGAACCCGGTGTAATGATTATAGAACGACTGTTTCAAGTATACAGTGACTCAATCTATCTCGCTTGTACTCTTCAGATAGCTGAATATTGGGGGCAGTATAGTATCAATCTGACACAAGCTCGCAACAGACTAGACGCAGATAGTGATTTTACCACTACCCGCAAGTGTTACATGTCAATTCAATGGGTTGGCAGCCAGATAAGCCCACGTCAGAAGCCACAACGATCCAGACTTTACTCGCTAGTGTGGTTGGCATGACCCTGTAATTTCGAGTAAGCAATCGGCAAGCAAGATTAAAAGAGAGTTTACTAACACTTTCTTCTTGCAAGCATAAAAGGTCGTCTGAATACCTCGAGAGTTACCCCAGGACAGTAGCTTAGTGGATTGGTCGAGCCGCCAAATCTTGTAAGATACATCCTGAGCAGTGACAAGGTCCCTACCATCGAGCGCAAAGTAGATCAGGTCACGATCCCGTCCTGTCGGCTCCGACCTGGGAAGGAAGGTCATACTTCCATGTACGAGCTGATATCCGGCTGGACCACGCCGGCGGATAAAGTTCGAGAAGATTGCTTCAACAGAAGGGTATAGTGTCATGATTGATTCACCTGTCCCGACGAGTCGCCCGTCAGAATCGAAGATGTCTGTATCTTGCACACCTAGCCAATACTGCTTGTCTTCAATCGTGGTATTGAAGCTAAGACCTTTGAATCTTCGCAATCGTACTGGATGGTGTCTGGCTCTGCCTCCAGCTCCGTTGTAGGGAGACACTCTTGTGTCTCCACCTAGATTGCTGCTGATGACGACAAAGAAGATCTTGCTTGTGAATATGAATAAGAAGCAGTAAAGTAGAGGTCGAGATAGCATGGTCACCTCTTTCCGAAAGTCTCGGAAGGTATTCGTGCACAAGACTGAGGAAATTGGAGGTGTAGGATTGATATATCTCAGTTTAGCTAACTTGAGGATCGCTGTCGTGGAATGGATTGATTGATCAGTCCATGCGTCTCATTTGCATGCTACGTGAGGCTGAAAAAGGGCTTTGCATCATGCAACATGATCGTGTGCTCCATAGTGCCCTTCGCAAAGATCAAGCAAGTTCCGTATTATGATCAACCATTCTTGCTATTACATTCTCCTAAACATCATGTGCAATCAGCACATATACATATATGATTGCAGTGGACATGGCATCAAGGCACCCCATCAAGTATGTGACTCTGATAATTCACTATATTGAGTTCACAATTTCTGCAGCGCACCTGGACTGTAATGCAGCGCCAGTCACTTTTGAACCTCTTATTTGCAGAGGCTGACCATACATGTGCCTTCAGATACAGCTGCCAGATGTCATCTTTGTTGCTATAATCTCGTTAGTCTCTGTTCTTTCTATTAGAAGAGGAGGACGAACACTGGACACAAATAGAAATCTTGATGTCCCAAAAGTTGTACAATCTGACTGTTGCCTGCCTTCAGAACCATCCAGTCTTGGATCAGATGCAAGCCCTGAACCTCTTGACTACTTTTGGCTACGATGGGTGCCCGTCCATTTCGAATGATGTTGACAGTCTTGTTCGACTTTCTGTGCACGAGAGCAATGCCATTGACATCGTCTTGGAAAGCCGGTCGTCTCTCTTCGAATCGAAATCCCAATCCAGAGAATGGATCATCTTTGCGGTATCGAAAGTGCCACATGGGCTTGAAACACAAAACTGGGAAATCGTAGTGCTTTACACCGGCCGGCTGTTTGTCTTTGGGTATGGTACACATGTCGGCCCAGAGAATTCTGTCAAATATAACAACATACAAGCCGATTAGAGCCCATGGTCTAGTCAACGAAACAGGTTCGCGCTTCTTCAGTGACGTGTCCATGTGAGATCTATTGACGTGCTGAAGTGATTTTGTAGAGAGAAATTTCTTTTGCGTATCAGTGGAAGTCGCTGTCAAGTCTTTCAGTTCTGCCACTCTGGTTCCGTCAGGCAGGTCCGCTATCTGGTTCAACATAAAGTTCGATAGAATCTGTAAATGAACTTACTACCACAATTTGTACAAAGGATCTCAATATTCGTACAACTCGTCAACTCCCTCGGACCGGGCACCGTTGACATGATGACATTACGAGGTGCTTGATTGGACGAACTTCTATCATGTATTAGTGAAATTCGAAAGAATGGGGAGAATATGGCTGACATATTACAGTAGTAGAGACCTTTTGATGCTTCAGCGTGACTGAGTGAAAAGACCTCCTCACCACGTTGCTTGCGCAACGACCATAAGTCATTTCGGTTGGGTGCTCCAGTAGCAGACTTGTCATTGGCGTTGACGCGTACGAAAACAAAACGATCTGTTTCCAGTTGTCGCCGAATCTGGTATCCACCGTCTTCGGTTAGCAAATAGTATTTACCAGTGTCCTTGTTTGGTCTCAACTCGAATCTTGTCTGAGCTGATCGAGCATCAGCTAGAGCACACAATAACCCCGCACAATTGCCAAGAAGTAATATCTCTGGCTCTGCGAAGCGATCCGCAGTGGGCAAGATGTGAAAGACGAGGCCATGATTCAGATTAAGACTCGAAGTCTCCTCGAATGACCTCGACCACGAAAAATTCAATGCAAAATTCGTAATGCGAGTTAGTAACAGGACTGCGAAAGAGAGCATGAAAGAATATTCGAGGAACTACGTATTCTGGTTGGTGTATGTTGGTACATTCTTTGCCAGGCAGTGACCCTATATGTTGTAGTCCTCTCGATTTAAAGGAGAGGTCTGACTAGTCGCATCATCTATCATTCAGATATCGTTAAATGACCTTTGGCCAATCAGGCGTGCGTCTAAATGACACGGACGTTTTAACATTCTCATAGTTTGACACATTTAATTGGAGATTTTAAGCACTATTTGTCAGCCACTCTATATTCCAGGCGCAGGATGATTTGGCGCGAAGCGCCAATCTCTGGCGTTCTCGGAGAAGGACTGAGGTCACATAACAATCGATCCTTAATATGAAAGACTGAAAAGGGCGGTATCTTGCACGACTCGTACAATCATCGTCCCAGGTATGATCTGCAAAGTCATGGCAGAATTGATTCGACTTGATGTACATGAAACAGAGCAAAAACTTGCTAACTGTAACTGATAGAGCCTCGGCCACCTGTCTGCAGATGCTGTAGAGTCCTCTCGATACTGGCACGTCTCTGTCGCTTAGAGGTATCGATGGCCATATAGCTTTGAGAGCTCAATAACTTATCCAGCAGAGTGATGGCTTGAGCAGGCTTCACCCGGTTATACTTCCGGTTTCTAGTCACACTGTCAAGGTATTCGGATATGTGTGTGGCTTGAAGCAGATTAATTGATTGACGGATCTCACCGAGGGTGTCAGAACCTTCCAAGACCGGATCATTTAGTGACAGAATGAATTTCTCAAGATACTTGATGTCCTCATTGAAGTTGTGTATTGCAACATCGGTAATTTTGCGGATCTGTGACGATAGAAGTATCTGTCGAAGCTGGTCAGCCAAGTGATCGAGAGCATCGAAATAGACAAAGTTTTTAATTTGTACAGGTAGATTGGCCAACTTCGAATCGATTGTGGTGGTCAAGAATGTCACCATTTCTTGAACATATGGTGCAGCTTCGTGACGGGTCACTGTAGTCGACCAATCATATTCTGCAAACTCCAGAAATTCATCAATCTTGGCATCGACCAATTCGAATATCCGTTTCTCGGCAGCCTTGGATGTGACACTAAACTGCTCACTGGCTAAGAGGTTCGACCTTGTGGAACTTCGGCTTTCATTGAGAATCTTGTTCAGCTCAACACACGCTCCCTCGAAGTTTTCAAGATTGACGATCATCTGAACGACTTGTTCCAACTTTTGCCTTGGTAGACGAGCTGAGAGTGTTTCGTTCACACATCTAACAAGAATATCGTCCAAACTGCGCCGAAGAAGATCCTCAACATCGTCTGATCTTGTCAGTTCGTCAGCGTAGAGGTAGAATTCATTGATGAAATTCCTGATCTCAATACAGCAGAGAGGATAGATTTGGCTGAATGGGAATATGGCTGGGTACTTCAGAGTACGTGAATCAACGTTCGAACGATACCAGCAGTATGCCTTGATTTTATCCCAATCCTCAGGCGTATCTACTGACATAGGTAGGTAAACATCTTCCTCAGCGATGCTCTTGAAATTAGTGGCAAAGCGCCTCTTAAGAGCATCAGCATAGCTCTCGAAAAGACTGAGCATGAACTTGTTCAACTTTCGCATGTTAAAGTCGAATCCTTCTAGAGTTTGAATGAAGAGCACCATCTGATTGCGCATGGATAGAATGACACTTGGGCTGCTTATGGTCAAGAACGTCGTTGAGATTGCGCTGACAAGAGTTTCTGTCATAGAATTCCAGATGCTATCGACTTCTTCCTGCGTTCTGAAGTGCCCGGCCTTGTGTAACGTGAAATGCTCGATGACAGCGAAACCGGTCACATCCCACAGGAGCTGCTCAAGCGCTCCTATATCGCCAGATGGAGTGACTACTATTGGGACAGCTAGCAAGAGATCTTTTTGCGTGCGCCTATCATTTGCATACAAAGTCTTGAAATCTCTGGCACTACCGAGTTCCCCGAATATGTGCATGCACTCAAAAAGGGTTGTGAAATCGATACATAGAGCATCATTGTTGAGTGGGTCAAAGTCGCTTCCTTCATTCAAGACGAGCTCTATAGAGGAGTTGAGTCTGGCAAATTGTAGGGTCGGGTTGATTTCTGTCTGTTGCTTCCAGCGATCCTTGCGCCTTTGGGTTTCCGCGAACGCAGTTTTGCCCACAGCCCTGCTCTTCTCTCTGATATCGAACAACCAAGATTTCAGCTTGGCCATCACTGCATCCTGTATCATGGTTTTGATGGCAGGTATTGAATCCTTGATAAGATGGACGAACTGATACTGATGAATCTCCCGAATTTGGCTATTTTGCAAGTCTGACAGGGATCGTAGTGCGGCATAAAAATTCTCGTCATGAACAAATTCCTTGATTCGATTTGTGACACTGAGTATCTTGAGGCAGCTTTCTAGAGTACGGACTGCTTCATCAATGTTGACCGAGATTGCTCGAGCATTCAAAAGATTCTTCTTCTGTTCTGCCAAATCCGCACCACTGTTTTGGACTTCATGATTGAGTTCTTTGATCTGGCGTTTCAGGTCGACCGTTCCCTTCCGGACGGCTAACAGTTTGTCTACCGAGGCGACGAATTCTGTATGATTGTCATTGCACATTCGTTCGATGTTGCGCTCCTTCGTGTTGGCGAACATCTCGAGCTCATTGACGAGGCCCTCCTCATTATTATCGAGGCATACGTTTCTGATGAGTGGAACCAACTGCTCAAGATTTTCGGTCTCCGACCGAGAATTCCCTACGATCTATTGTCTTGTTAGCCACCGATCATCGATCTTCAGCGAGCACTACCTGCTCAACCTGGGCTGCGAGGGAGAACGCAATGTCACCCATGTGAAGTCCGTGCTCTGCGATTCACTAAAATGGCCTGAGCCGAAGTGACGATTGGCAGCGCCCGTAGGCCTGAGGGATACACGCGACCGCCCCTATACTCGTTTGCTAAATGAAGCGAGTCTGAATATTGTGCTCAACATTGCATCAGTCGACCGAAAGAGCATTTTCCTGGCAGTGAGTGTTTTTGTGGAGTAGCAGAACTGTAGGGTGAGTGCACATGCACGAAGCACAACACATCAAGTGGCCACTCCTTCCATCACGATGCTACCTCAAGGGTCGTGTCATCAAGTCATCAGATTACTGCTCAAATCATCTCGTTCTAATTACATCGTTCTTAATCCTGCGCTTCGCCCATTGCAGCTCCTTTGCCAATACTCACGCCATGGCTTATTGCGCTCGTCTGTTGAACGGCTGTCACGCCTACACTGCCGACATTCTGCAGTGTCGTACCGACTTCTTCCTTGATTTTGGTGGCATTGGGTCCATAAGTATGATCGACAGCCTTGGATGTCGAGTCAGAGATGCTCTGGCCAATGTCTTTCGCTCCATCAGCCAGACCAGTGCCGACAATCGAGACTGCCTCGATCCCATCGTGCGCGGCTTCGGTCGTCTCATGCTTCAGGGTCCCTTCCTCAGCCGGCGAGAGGGATCCGAGCTTCGAACCCAAGAACGCACCGAAACTTGTCATGCCAGCGTTGATTGTCTGTCCGACCTTGGTAGTGGCCTCTGCTATCTTGGTCGTGCCGTAAGCTGTATTGGAAGCTGCAGAATGTGTTTCGCTGCTGAACGTCGATGGGTCCGTCGTAGCCGGACCCGAGAGTGCCTTGCGCTTGGTAAAGGATTGAATGTCCTTTGACTTGACCCCAGCCCATTCTAGGAATGACCTTGCAAGGTTATCCGCATCAGCTTGTATGCCGACCTCCAGATATCCGTGCTCTACGAGACACTTCTCGAACGCTGTCAGGTCGGATTCACTAGCAGTCGTGGACATATCTAGGCGAAGGACTAGTCGAGAATCTGGTGCAATGATATCGTCTTCTGAAGCCTTCTCATCATTCAGTGGAATGTCTGCCAAGTCTCCTTCCGCCTTCTTCGCTATCGTAGGCTTGGCTGCCGCCAATTTCTTTGTGAAGATGTACGATCTCTCGCCTGTGGTCCCCACGATCGCGTCATTCTCTATCGGAAAGACAAAGCTATCCCCTATTTGAAAGGCCAGAAGAGCATCGATGGTGTCCTCCTCGACCCGTCTCAGGACAAGCTTCCCTGATGCAATTTCGATGGTCTCCGTACCAATGAGCTGAGAAGCCGTGCACCCATCGATCGTGACAATTGGTCCCGCAGACATAGACATGATCGGGAATAGTGAGGCCAAGTCTTCTTAGAATCTGATGCTACTTGAGCACTGTGACCTTCGTTATTCGTTATTCAATGACTTCCTTCGATGATGAAAGTGATCTGCAATCTGCACGTGACACTATACTTTTTCTGGCTAGGAGTAATAATGCAATTAATGGAGATCTACTGTGCTTTCTATTCTGTCTTTTTTCCAATCATTCTGATGTTTGCACGGAAGAAACTGATTGACATGTTTTGAGAATCTAACTTCACACCTTGGTCGAAGGAAGGACGCGGGTTATGACCTATGCCGCCGGTCCGGCTTTTTATGCCGTTCTAAATGATGCGATACGTTGCTGCAATGTAACAGAGTCCGAGTCATCGGCCATCGCTGAGCCAGTATCAGCTGAGAAGCTCGATATATCCGAGCTTGGAAAGGATCTAGGCAGTCTTTTGCATTCGCACTGTACCAAACTCTCGCTAGCAGCCAGACCACCTCGAACGATACAGGCTGTCGCCAAGTGTATAGAGGATATCGAAAAACTGTTCCCAGTATTCGCCACTCTCTGTAGATCGATGGATCCCTCGATACACGGCATGGCAATGTGCGACAAGATGAGAAACCAGAGTCGATATGCTTTGATGGGCGTGAGGTCTCTGGTAGAGGCTGTTTCGGAAGATCCAGTCTCAGAGACTCGTCTCAGCCGAACGGGAATTCTCTGGGAATCTTGTGTCGCTTTGCAACAGAAACAGACTTTAGCCAATTTGGTCGCTGCAAAAATCGCAGAGTCTGGTCAGATGATAGATGACGCCGAGTCAGATCTGAGATCTTGGGCTCTGGGCGAGAAGGATCAAAACTTTTCAGACCTTGATGATAGCGGGAGTGATAGTGATCCATCTCAACCAGGAACTACCAATCCCATACTCGGGCACTCAGAGAGTGTAGAGCATGAAAGGAGAATATCGATGTTGAGCAGGATACAGATTCTCTTAAAGGCTATAAAAAAACGAAAAGTAATTGATTCGAGTCCGATCACGGAATTGAACGATATCTATATACACGTCTCAAAGTTGGCCGTCGAGGTAGACGATCTAGCTGGTGAAGTTCAAGAAGATGCCGATCCTACATTTGTGGCGGAATTAGAGAAAGCTGTCGTGTTGAGGGTACAAGAGCTTCTCGTAAGAGTCTCCGCAAGCACGGATGACAAGTGGCAAGCTTGGTCAAAGAATTTCAGCTCAAAGTGGCTTGCAGAAGTCAGTTCGAATCGCAAGTGAGTTTCGGTTGTTGAATTTGCTTCTTAGAGACTAATGGTCGAGTGGCATTTCATTCTACACCTTGCCTCCTGCATATGAAACATTCTTCGAGAATCACATGGCTCCCTTGTTACCATGCATTATTGCGGGCTTGGTCGATACATGGCCATGTCTTCGAGATTGGCGCACTAAACCCGAAAAGGACAATGATTATGTGCCAAATATTAATCACTTAGCGAAGATGTATGGCGGCACAAATGTCTCAGTGACCAAATCGGAAGAACCTGGTCCGCTCTCGATGAGATTTGAGCAATTCCTAGCTCGTCTGCAGGATGGAGAGGCACTGTATGCCCGTGACATTCACCTCCAGAGACTTTTCCAAGCACATCGGTTTTACACAACTCCTACCCTCTTTCAAGACGATTGGCTGAATTTTCAACTCGATCATGAAGGAAGAGATGATTATAAGTTTGTCTATCTTGGCGCTGACAAGACTCGTACGAATTTGCACAAAGACGTCGTGGCTTCCCATTCCTGGTCAACCAATGTGACCGGGATCAAGAAATGGACATTAATTCCTCCCTCTTCCACCACGAATTTATTCTCTTTCGATGAGGATCAAGTCGTACACGATGTCCAGCTCACAGATTCGCTCACGGCTGCACGGTTCCCAAATCTAGACAAGGCTCGAAAGGACGCCATTGTCGTCCATCAGTATCCTGACGAAACAATCTTTGTGCCGAGCACTTGGTACCATCAGGTCGAGAACATCGGCATCACGTTGTCCATCAACCACAATTGGGTCAATGCCGCCTCCCTCAGCTCCATCTTTGAGAATCTCCGTCATGAGGTGGAGTTGTCAAGGGAGGCCGTGCTTGACTTGAAGAGAGATGGCATCGTCGACCTCGTTGGTTTCGAGACTGTCGTGCAAGAATTGACATTTGCCAATGCTGGCATGCACTGGCAATCCTTCTTTGAGCTCGTCTTGTTTCGATTGGTGCATCGCGACACGTACATCCCCGCAGAATTCAGACCGAGCTTAAGATACGAGGTTGACATCGTAAGGCGTGTCTGTGATGCTTGGACAGCTCTGGATTACGCAGAGCACCTGCAAGAGACAATGGCAATTGTGCGGGAGATTGAAGGATTGTGTAAAATTGTCATATAAGGGACATAATCATGGAAATATACAGAAAGAAACTGTGTCAAGGCTACAATTTGATCGTCTACACAACATCGACCTCAATGCCTTCGTCTTCTGGGTCAGAGTCCTGATCAAACTTCCACCTCGAATTTTCCTTGTCATGATCCATCCTAAATCGACTTCGACGGTCGAGCATGAGTCTGCCGCCTCGACCGATTCGCTGTCGAAACATTTGTCTCTTCTTCGATTTGTCCGATCGTCCTTTACCTCCGTAACCTTGGCCACTTTTGCCCTTACCACCTTTGCCTTTACCACCGTTGCCTTTGCCGCCAACTCGCGTGTTGTCTGTGACGTAATAGGTAGTGATGTTTCTGAAATACGTGCTCGGGGTCGATGGTGGCAGTGGTATATAGGGATTATTCGTACAATCACACCAGCCGATACTTTTCTGTTTCAAGGCCTCCACCTTGGCGGCGCAGAGTGCCTTCGCCTGGTCCTCACGAGCCGCGTAATAGTCTTCCAGACTGAGAAGACCTGCTTCACCCTCTGGTTTCGCAGCTGCTCGAACAGTCTTCTGCACGGTCGGAGTTGCCACTTGAGGCTCGATGCTCTTACGCCTCTTGTGTGTCACGAGATCCTCGTCTTCACCTTGTATGCCGAGACGACGCTTGAGGTCTTTCACGAGGCATCGTTTCTCAAAGACAGCTTGATCGGCCAATAGAGCTTGACGCTTCAATTGCTCCCGACGAAGGACCATCTCTGCAAGATCTCGCGCCTGTTGCATCTCGGCTCGTAGGCCTCGAAGCTTGACAGTTGCGGACTGTCCAGTCTGCCGCGTTTTCCTGATTTGTCGCACCTCACGGCGACGGAAACAAACGTAAGGATCACCATCATCCTTGGCATTTTCCTCATACCGAAGCAGAGGCATTATTGGCTTGCCTCCATTTGCTACCCTCCTTTCTCTCCATTGAGGATAGACAAACTTTGCAAATGCAGTGTACTGTGAGGCCACTGACGATTCCTCTGAGAAGGATGGTTCGAGCTCCTCGAAGGACAAGATAGAGTCAGGAGCAGTGGACAGGAAGGGCTGCTTGACATTGATTGTGGTCTCGAATTGTTGTACAATCCACTCGAAAGCATCTTCCGTGATGACGGTGTTATCCTTTCGACCGAGATTGAAGGATTTTAACCACTCGTCATCTTTTTCGTCCATGGAATATGGACAACCCTCGCAGTCCTCCACTGTGGCCGAGAATCTGATGCGAGTCTTTGGTAGTGGAAATGGCTTACGGAACTTCTTCTCATAACCAGCGACCACCCTGCTAGCGTCCGGGGTAGGTATATATACAGGCTTAGTGTGTGAAGAGGACATTGCAGCCACCAGATGTGTCTCGTTCTCCTCCTCCTTGTCGACACCAGATTCCACAGCAGGAGCTGCATTCTGTAGCAGTAATTCCTCATCAAACCCATCAACCTCAGTTGAGCGCAAGATGGCGAGAGCCTGCTTGATGGAGATTTTACGATTACGAAAGTTTGTGCGCTTCGACATGATCGCGTAGTGGGTTATTTACAGAATGAGGTCGCAGAAGATGGGAAATGAGCACAGCACACTCAATTTCTTTCAAATCTGAGCGCAAAAAGAAGCGCAGCAGACTAGACGATTAGCGCTACGAGTTTCAAGGACACTCAGCGACAATTAAGCGCAGGTCTCTTGCTCATTTTCCTGAGTGATTGTCGATATCTATTTGTGCAGTTGCATTGTTGCACGATATGATGTGGAGCTCCTTTGTAGATATCGCGCGATTAGAAGAAAGATGAGCTGAACCGAGAAATACGAGATAGTCAACAAGCGGAACAGTGTGGAGTCAAGCGAATAGCGAAGACGACCGATAAGTCTTTCTTCTGGAGATTCTCGTAGCTTCCACCAGCTACGAAGCTAGCCTGGGGTATTGGCGTCGGCGTACATCCTCTAGAAGCTTTGGGACTGAGCTGGACTCTTCTGCGGAACTCGAACTGCAGTCTCTGCTGTGGAAAGAGGTCTCTTCAACACGCATAGTCGGGCAGTGGACTTTCTAGCTCCAGTCCAACTTGAGTTGTCTCTCGCGCACAAGACAATTGGAACAGACCATGTCGGCCGTCTCGATCCGTGCGCCAAAGAAAAGACCAGCGCAAGCGCCTCGACCGTCCAATAATCCAGTAACAAAGCCAGTCATCAAGAAAGAAGCTGTCGAGGTACCAGTGGACACGAAGAAGTGGACCTCTTATATCCTTAGGGCCGGTGTCCCATCGCCTGAGAACGAAGGTACGAGATATAATGTATTGAGATTCCAGGCTGGAAAGCCAGTGAATCCAGCCACAGACTTCAAGAAACCTGTAAAATTAGCAAGAAGAGATCTCTTCCAGGCTGTGAGTAACACGGAAAGTGCAGCTGATGCCGAAAATCTTGACGCCATTGTCCCAGCCCCCGTAGCTGCTCCAAAACCACAGTTCAGTGTCGCTCCACATGGTGCACAGCCTTTTCAACGCAAGCAATTTCGCAAGAAGACACATGAGGTGTATCAACAAGACGAGAACGTCCGGCAACTGCGACAAGAAGAACGATTTCCCTGGGTCCTAAGTGATTGTGACGAAAAGGCAAACTTTCAAGGCGCATTGGAGGGTGGTCAAGGCAATACTTATGTGTTTCTTAAGCTCACATCTGATGGCTTCGAGGTGACCCCGGTCTCGAAATTCTTCAAATTTACGCAACGGCAGAAATTCCAGGCAATGTCCTTGGATGAAGCCGAAGAAACAATGAAAAAGCATAAATCTCTACCGCGTTGGATGATGAAGGACAATGAAAATATCGTCCAGCCAGGTCAGATGCAAGAAGAACCTCACAAACAATATCGTATGAAGACTACAAGTACCCAGCAACGCGTCAATGTCAAAGCGGAGGAGCAGGAGGAAGAGTTGGATTTCAACGAAGATTTTGCGGACGATGAAGAGCAGCATGGTCTCGTGGATGACGAGGAGGATAACAAGGAACTCGAGCAGAGAATTAAAAAAGAACAATTATCAGCGAATGCGATCGGTGATGTTGACGCTGATGCAGAAGATGACGCTGATGAAGCCGTCAAAGCTAAGCTAGACAAGGAAGGCAGACGTGTGCAACGCTTCCTGGAGAAGTTAGAGAAAAACAACATGTATGAGAGTGACTCGAATTCTAATCCATATGATTCCTCATCATCATCAGATTCCGATGCCGAAGACAAGGATGCTAAGACCTCTGCGAGCGTCTCGACCAAAGGCGAAGACGATGAGAAGAAGAAATCGGCAGAGAAGACCAGGGACGAGAAGATTAGGGAGTCTGTCAACAAACTGCAGAATGTGTCCTATACGACCTACAACACGCCTAATGGCAGCACAGTCATTTCTCGCACACCTTCTAGCACGAATTTGAGTAACGTGAAAGCACATGCTCGTGCGCTCAAGTCTCGTCCACAACTCATCACATTGAAGTTGGCGCCCTCGGTCTTGTCGAAGTTCTCAAATATACCTTCTTCGGCAGCTGGTGCCCAGAACAAGAGACGAGCGATTGGTGGGGATGAATACGACAGCGACCGGAGTCAGAAGAAATTGCGGTTCCAGAGCGGTGTGAGTCCGCCTATGTCTCGTGCTGCAAGTCCCATTGGAAGCATCGCGAATGGACCCTCTAGGTCGGCCTCGCCAATGGGTGATGAGCATCTAATCACGGTAGCCGAACTCAAGAGCATTGTCCGGGATGCAGAAGCATCCGGTGGCATCACGATGAAAGCCCTCTTGCGGTTATTAAAACCAAAGTTGGCTCGGGATCCTCGCAACAAGGCTGCGCTGGGAAGTCTTATGAAAGACAGTGGCCTGAGTGTGGTCGATGGCAAGTTGTCTGTCAAGCAATGAGATGTGCTGAGTCTATGAGAGTCCCATTCTAGAACGAACCTCAGCCATGGTGTTTTGTGCAATTTGTCTCGCCTTGAGGGTGCCAGCCTCTGCAATATGCTGCAAATTTCGTTGTCCGTGTGTCGTGTTGATCTCCAGTGAATGGTAACTTTCTCGGATCGGCTGAAGTGAATCAACGACCTGCTCTGCTACAATCTCCTTGAAGTCTCGCATCGTGTGATCTTTGAATTGTTGGATGACATTGGCAACTGACTGGCCGGAGAATGCAGAATATATGTTGATGAGATTCTTGATACCAGGTCGATTGTCTGTATAAGTGATGCCGGATTCAGAGTCCGTGACGGCCGACATGATCTTCTTCCTGATGGCCGGTGGATCATCAATGATGGAAATCCTACTCTTTTCATTCAGTGCACTTTTTGACATCTTCTTCGAGGGGTCTCGTAAATCACACAACCGTTTTGCTGGACTGAGCAGAGTTTCTGGTATGGGAAACAGAGGATGTGACATTTTCGAATTGATGGATCTAGCAAGGCTTCTGCTGAGCTCAAGATGTTGTGATTGATCTTCGCCGACAGGCACATGGTCTGTCTGATAGAGCAGGATATCTGCCGCCTGGAGCACAGGATATGCAAATAAGCCTAGCATGAGGCCGTCCAAATCAGGCGGAGCACAGGCTGAATTATCAACCAGGGCACTTTGCCTGGAGATCAGGCTAGCTTTCGACTTGAACTGAGTCATTCTATTCAGAGTTCCTAGAGGCGCGAGTGTACTCAAGATCCAATTCAATTCTGCGTGTTCTGGGACCGTAGATTGGTAAAAAATGATGCATCTCGCAGGATCCAGTCCGATGGCGAGTAAAGAAGCCAACATCTCCGTCTTTTGGCGACGTAATGTCTTCGGGTCTTGCGGCATCGTTATTGCATGCCAATCGACGATGCAGAACAACAAGGTGTCATCTGTCGAAGCTTGCTCCTGAAAAGCAACCCAATTCTGCAGAGCTCCGAGGTAATTGCCAATATGGGGAACCCCTGTAGGCTGAATTCCTGAAAAGACTGTCCGTGGTCTTCTTGCAGATGAAGAATGATGTCGCAAGCTCGGGAGTGTAGAGAGGAATGTGTCTGTCCTGGACAATCTGAGAGATGACGGAGGAGACCATGATGTCGACTTGAGATGGGGATAAAGGGCTCGTGGCCGCATGAGAGAGAAGGTCTAGCGTATAGACCACTGATTATTGAGCAGTAGCATGGCCAGAGATGACTTGACATGAACGACCGACATCATCCTGAGATTTTGAAGGACAAAGCCCGGCTGTCTCGGCTTAGCCGCCTCCACCTGCGCCAATCCGACACGTATTTCGTTTGGTGACACTCGAAGCAAGCAACTCTCCTGAATCGCCAGTCACCCAAGTGCAGGAGTGCAGAAGCATGGGGAGAGAAGGACCTTTTATTTTCAGGAGCGTCAAGCTATAGATTACGTGTACTCGGTTGTTCTTTATGAGTGGTTGGCGCGACAATATCTATTATCAGTACTATGTACAACAACCTCCAATAACTCGGACCTATATGCTGGGCATCGTGCTCATCTCCCTGCCTCCATTGCTGAACCTCGTCTCACCAGTTATCTTCCTCAATTTCTGGGATTATACTCTACGCGGGGAGGTATGGCGGCCCCTGACAGCCTTCCTCTTTGGCGGGGGTGGCATGTCCCTACTATTTGGAGTCTTCTTTGCATACCAGTATAGTATGCAGCTCGAGACTGGCAAGTTTGGCGGGTCCACAGCGGACTATGCCTTTTACTTGCTTGTCTCTGCAGTCAACATAGTGGTAAGTCATTCTCCAAATCATGTTCTCTGCCGTCATGAGACGGTCTGTGACACTGCTACTACGCTCATTTCTGGTTGGTGCTTGCGCACGAGCAAATTCCAGCCCTGGTGAGAGCGGATATCAAGTTGTGGTTGTGATACTCTGTGACCTTTCCATGGTTACATTGAGCATTTTCAAAGCACCATACAGACACAATCATCGAGTGTCACAGATTTATCATGAGCAAGGACTTTTCTGCTTCGCAACTTGCTGACGTTGTAGTTTCTAAATTATCTCTTAGGCTCAGCATGGTACTTCAATGCAATGACCCTCTGCCTGTGTAGTACCGCAGTATTGGAGACACCTTTACAGCCCACAAACTTGTTTGGCATGATCAGAATGCAATCGCAGTACTTGCCCTACGCATTGCTGGCACTCACCCTCATACAGGCAGGTCCGAATGAGACATTGGTAATTATCGCGTCAAACTGAAGGCTTCAAGCTTTGCATCTGACAAGACTAGCGACAAGGTACTGGTCTCTTGACGGCCTACGTGTGGCGGCATATGCGGGAGACAATGCCGGCACAGGGCGGCATCAATTATCTCTCGACGCCTGGTTGGATGTACTCTATCTTTGGACGTGGAGGCTTCTTGGCTCAATCTGCACAGACAGCGACTGAGGGAGGCACAAGTCGGCCTTTTGGACGTGTCTTCCGACCAACGAATCCAATACCGACACCCAATGCCGTAAGTTCAACAACACGGACCTCGCGGACAAACATCGCCAGCATACACAGTACTGGATCTGCTCCGCCCGAGCACGACACACAAATCAGAGGCCGATTCAGTGGATCTGGTCGGGTCCTCGGCGGGGAGTGATGTAGCCTTCTATAGAATGAATACATGTCTGATCTGTGCAGACTGCCTGTCACAAAATGTTGTCCTCAACTCGTCCGAAGCTCCGACAGAAGCGCAACCGGCCGGGGAATTCTCGGGTGAAATTTTCCAGGTCCGCCAGGGCCTGCCGGTCAAGCCACGGCGAAATCCATCCAGTCGCTTGACTTCGCTTCTGCTCCGAGCACATCTCCATGCGTCCATTCCTTCATCCTTGCCATCTGTCCTCCGTACATCAGGGGGGCCCTGTTTGACTGGACACGCATCCAGGAGTTCGGGGCCGAGCGCCTGTATGCCTGCTGATTCTTCCGATCCCTATGCAGAATTCGTCGTTTCGGCGCAGCACTGGCACGAGCAGTCAATCTTCCTTCTGCAATACCACAGACCTTCAGACGTCTACAAGGAGACTCCGTGCTTGTAATCTTTGCAGAGCGAGAAAATTGAAATGCGATTTGGTGGATGCTTTGCTTCGAGGTCTCGAGTCTTGCACACGTTGCACAAGATCATCTGAAGAATGTGTCTATGCCACCGAGACCTCCGGTCATGCGAGGAGAAAGAGACAACGAGTAGACTCGAGTGGAACCTTTCCTGCAATACAATTTAAGAAATTGGACCGCAACAGCTTCGACAGCAGCTTTCCGAGGGAAGAGTCGGTTTCACCGGCCGATCTGGTCAGCCATGCATACAAGGAGCTCGAAAGGACTGATGATTTGGAATTGTTTTGCTTGCGCGAGTTCTTCAGTCTAGCCTGGCCACAGCTGCTCATCATCGATCTCGACGACTTTTGGCTGAGATATCATTTTCGACAGCCAGAGCCAGTAAACTTCATCCTGAAGGAATCCATGGCATGCATTGGTGCGTGCTACAGTGCAAGACGGCCCGAGGGGTCGACTGTCAAGCTTACAGATGCCATCAGAAACTTTCTCTTTGCCCGCGACAAGTTACTCGAGGAAGCTGAGCACAACAGCTCCCTAGAATGCATCCAGGCATTGATGCTAATGGTCTACCATTGGCAAGGCGAGTATTCTTCGAATGAGAGGCAATTCTTGAATTCTATCGCCGCGAAGAAAATCCGTGCAAACGGATTCCATAATGAAGCAAGTTATGTGGACATGCAATGTTCCCCTCGTAGGCAGGGCCTCATTCGAATTTGTGTCTGGACCAACTTCATCATTGAGACATGTTCTTCCTGGACTCACTTTAACCATTCAGCATCATCGTAAGTATCAGCCACGGAGAAAAAGATTCATGATTGACCAGGGTAGATGGCAGTCTGATATCAATCTGAGACCTATTCAGCCAATTGATTACAACTACATCTGTTTGGGTCTCTTGAGTGGCCTCTCGCACCAACACATTGAAAAGGTTTGTGTCAAAGCTCACAGTGCCATGGTCGATCTCGCACTCATGGCTCATGGTTCACGGAAGCTCTATGTGCATGACTTACCAGGACACCAAGCTTTCTTGCACACCATCAGAGATTGGGGGTTGACGAATGCCGCATTGCTTGAAATTGGTCAGCGTCCCCGTCCGGCTAGTGCCAATTCCAACGCCGTGCACTCCGACTGGTCGTTCAGTATGATCCTCTTACCATGAGACTGTAATGCTAGAGCTGACTGCTACAGTGACCTTAAACCTGATAAATAATTACTTCCGTACCGAATTTGAACTAAATGTCATACGGAGCACCGCCAATATCTCTCTCATACCCCTGGAAACTTTTGCCCGCTGTACAGATCTCTTCAAGAAGCAACTCAACCATTTTGAATACGTCTGGTCGATGCGCCGAATATCCCTCAAAGCACAACAATTCCGGTTCCATATCGACACAGTCTGCAAGTATATTCATCTCTTCATACAGAAAAGATATCCTGATCCAGACAATGTATTACAAGATCTCTCCTCTCGTGCAATCGTCTTGGTCGAGGCCTCGCCCATCATCTGGAGCAGCAATAGCATTTAGCATAGCATAGAATGATATATCTCTACAGAGCATTCAACATTCTCGCATTTGATTCATGTAGACTTTCATACAGATCCGTGCAAGGCTGACTGCAACCTGTGGCATGAACAGCACAACCACAACAATGAGTAACACTGCTGAATTGGCCAATCTGAATGATGAAAAAGAAAAGGAGTGTAGAAGAAGTTAGGGTTATTGGCGGCTGTCCAGAATTGGAAGAGAAATAACATGACCTTGTAATCACATTATAACGTCATCGTCCAACACGGCTTGCTGAATGGTATCCAAGCAAACATCAAAGCAAATATTTGAGAAGCAAGATTCTCTAGTATACATGTCGTTCATTACGTCGTTTTCACTATTGCCCTGCTTCTCCGCGGTTTGCTCTTGACCATGAGAAAGCATGTCAATGATATCCTCCGGGAAACGTTTAGCGTGCGCGAGGTGTAAGCGACTGAAGGTGAAGTGCTCATTGCGCGAAACTTCGAGTAGTAAATGTGATCGATGCACTTCCTCAAAATCGGAGTGTAAGCGCGCTTCATTGTCAACAAAGCAGAATGCCTCGAGGCACGACGAGCGCGTCTCGACCTTGGAAACGGCCGTCGCGAATTTACAGCATCTGATCTATCAACAAGCTACCTCATATCGACAGCCTGTGCTAGAGATCAGCTCGGGTACGATAGGCTCTGATATAGGCACTTTCGATGGCGATCAACCATTCGAAACATTCGGAACACATCGCGCAAGTCCAGTTGAGACTCACAAGTCAAGGTCCGATAACCAAAAGCTAGATGATTTGGATGATTTCATTACCTCTGGGCTTATGTCGTATGACAAAATGTCTTCACTTTTCGAGTCCATCAGAGTTTCATTGTCGACTGCCATCGTCATAGCAACGTCTGAGACTTTGACAGACATGTATCTCAGAAATCCCATCACATTACAGGTTCTGCTCACAGTCGCAGCCTCTAACGAGCCAGCCCTGTACGAAATACTGTATGTCAGAATGAAGGACCGCCTAATACACGAGTATTTCGTGAAGCAGACTCGGACAGTCGATCTCATCCAGGGACTGCTTCTTAGTTGTGAATACACCTTTCCGACTGACTACAAGACTTCTTGGACACTTCACTCGTTTCCTACTCTTGCAACCGAAGTCGCTATGGATCTTGGACTGCTCAGATCGGAGACTGAAAATCCGCAGGTCCAGGTAGGTGACCTTGAGTGCAGGCGAATCGTCATTTGGTTGTATACCGTTCATGCTGGTCTACTCATCTACAGCAAGAGACATCCCCAAAGACTTCTCTGGACAGGATACCATGCTGCATGCCACCGTTCTCTACAAGAATCAGATTACCAAAGTGATCAAATTCTTGCTTCTGCAGTACCAACGCTACAGTTGACCATGGAGATTCTTGCTTCGGGAGACTCTATACAATCACTCGATGTCTTGCAGAGTTTCGATCGGAGAATCAAAGTTCTGGAAGAAAGTGTTTCGTCACCTCAAGGTAAGCACGTAATTCTACTTCATGGTGATCTTGTGCTCACAAGCAAAGCACCAAAGACGATTCTGGGATTTGCAGGCCTTCGTCTGGTCTTGCATGAAAACCATATCCGTGCGGCCAGAAAAGAGATTGTGCCCCCAACAAGTGTGGTGCAATCCAGGGAGATCTGTAAAACTGCAGCGCTCGATTTACTGAGCGTCATTGAAAATTTGACGATGCTAGAGGGTTCTGCATGTGGCCATCCTGGCTACTATTTTGCAAAGCCTCTCGGTGCGCTTATCAGCATTTGTAGGATATATCGCTGGACTAATAGTTCAGACGATGAATGGACTATCGCTTATGCTCAGCGCGTAGATTCTGTAATGGCAAATTATGCGAATCGTGGTCTGGGATTGGCACAGAGCATGTGTGGTAAAGCCATGGCGTTTCTGCAATGGTTGAGCAGCTCTCCAGTACTCAATATGGATACCACCGTCTTTGATACAATGTCGGACTTACGAGATCGAAATCATCCACCTGAAGACTGTACCACAGCCTCTAGCGAAGTCGATCTGCAGACTTTCATGCAGTAAGATTGTCCTTGCGCGTCTTGTTCAAGATGAGAAGCTTACACTGATAGGTTCTTGGAATTCGATCAACCTTCCTTCGGCATTGGGTCTGCAGATTGATAGTGTGTCATCAAATTATTCGATAGCGATTCTGCCATAGCTACAGATCAACCAATAGACCAGAGTGCCTCATTGGATATGACTGTTCAGATAGAAGAAGAGCACATTCGATCAATGAACATTTCAATCTAGATCTTCGCTGTGCATATCATTCAGATCAAGATAAGGCGAACAACGAAGTGTCACGACAGGTTAGTCCATATCCGTGTGACAAGCAGACCCCATGCACCAAGTCAGTTTTGATGATGCACCAAGTCAGTTTTCATGAACTCGAGTTCAGGTGCACTCATACTAACCAGTCCGATAACGGTCAGTGAAGAGCCTAGCCTCTTGCTGAAAAGTACACGATGGAATCATCGTATTGAACAATTCTGGAAAGCTCCGGCTCCACATCGGTAAACTTCAATAAAGTGGCTGAATGATCGGGGCCGATGTCCGATGTCAGGCTGAGGATTTTGATCAATGCTAGAGATTCATCACCAGTTTCTGTATCTGAATGACGAGTTCCTACAGGCGAGCAGTGGTTCTGTTGTCAATGGAGCGGCATAATTATCGCAAAAGCTCGATCTTGACACCTATCCAAGAAAGCTTCGCTATGTGGTGCGACTTCGCCACATCGGGCCCGACGGATATCGGGGATAGCATCCGCATCGGCCCCTCCATTCTCGATTGATGTAATATATTCCTCGTTGGAAAGATTTATAAATTGCATCTCTTCCCCAGAAATCTTAAATTAACATCATCAACCACAGACTAATTTACGCACAATGTCAGGAGGTTCACGGGTATTCTTGATTACAGGAGCGACTGGTCAGCAGGGTGGTGCTGTGATGAATGCACTGCTTGCGGCACAGCAAGCGAATCAAGCACTTGATATGGTACTTATAGCGGTGACTCGAGATGCAAAGTCTCTCGCAGCCAAGAAATTGGCCGAGAAATCGCCCATTGTCAAAGTCTTGGAGGGCAATTTGAACAAGACCACGTTACTGGAGGACGCACGACGTCTCGTTGGACGTCCAATCACTGGCGTTTTCTCCGTCCAGAGTTTCGGAATTAGTGAAGCAGAGGAAGAATTCCAAGGAAAGACATTGATCGATCAGGCAATCCTGCATAAAGTGCCTCATTTCGTCTATACCTCGGTCGACCGAGGTGGCAATGCGAATTCTTGGTCACACCCAACTCCCGTGCCACATTTCCGCTCGAAACACAATATAGAAGTCTACCTACGAGAGAAGACGGCTGCTCCTACCAGTAGCATGAGCTGGACGGTTCTTCGACCAGTGGCATTCATGGATAACTGGGGACCCAATTTCCAATCTCGTGTTTTCTTCGCAGCTCTCGCAGGCTCATTGGGACTTAATGACAAGAAATTACAATTGATAGCGGTGAAGGACATTGGGATTTTTGGTGCCAAAGCTCTTCTTGATCCATCAGGCCCGGCTTTCAAGAATGAAGCCATTGGTTTGGCAGGTGATGAGATGACGGTGGATGAAATGGTCACCTGCATGCGCCGTCTCACAACCAACCCAATCACTCCTACCTTCAGAATCTTTGGACGAGCATTCACCAGTATCATGACCGACCTGGGAGCGATGGTCAAGTGGTTCGGTACGGATGGTTATGGTGTCGACATTCGAGCATGCCGCGAGATTGTGCCAAGTCTGCTGAATACTGAAGCTTGGATCAAGAGTCAGGGGCCATTCGAACTCAAATGATTTGACTCCGTCATCTTCAAGAATGATCACGACGGGAGCACAGGCGAGTGTATGTCGGAATCCGGCACATATATCTGTATAGACATGATCGTTTAAGGGCACTGCAATTGATAGTTATGTTACGGAGAACATCGCTGGCCTCGAACTTCATATAGACTTCATAACATCTAGTATAATTCAAGATGAGTCCTCAAATACATCCCTTACACAAGCCATGAACGACTTGCTAGCACGAGAAGCGCGTTTAGCTAATCCAGTCTTGCACCCTCAAGCCAACAAAAAGCCACGAAAGAAATCCTTAACAGTGAGCAGACCGGCCCCGCCAGCTTTAAGAGTCTTCCCCACAAGGCGCACAACACCAGAAGGCGCACACGATCACGAACATCAAGTCGCTCTACTAACAGCATCATATCTCAACAAATCTACTACTTCAGACGCTTGTTGCTTGCCAACGA